>CAEFZX010009534.1:0-49514 GCA_903066825.1 Alfaro cultratus | reverse complement strand
AATGTCCATACTACACATGCACAGATTTATTGCTGTTAACATGCACATATTTATCTGTTTTTTAGTACTTTTATCTCTTAGTAATGTTGATCTGGTAATTGTGTTTAGTATTCTAGTGATTTTGTAATATACTGTGTGAACTGTAGTGTATAATGTCTTAAGCTGCTGGGACCTTGAATTTCCCCCTGGGGATTAATAAAGTCTCTCTCTCTCTCTCTCTCTCCTCCCCCCCCACGTTCAGTATCAACTGCTTTTAGTTTCCTAAATGGGCACAAATCAGTAGTGTGCACATCTTTCATCACACACAATCTGTTTGACTTTTTTCTTTCTGTACACGTGCTGCCACACACTCCCATCCTATCTAGCAGTGAAATGAGGCGCACACCTGCTGCAGGCTGAGGCACACGATCTTGGCGCTTTGTATGGGGTTGATGAGCTTGCTCTTGCTCACCGTCTCCTTTATGATGTCACCGAAGTCTTTAAAATACTGTAAGAAACCAGATATGACAAAATGTCAATGCACTTTAATTGTAAATGTCTGACGGTGCAAATAAACCACTCAGTTCACGTCATGGACGCTTGTTTCAGCCGCTGTTCTCCATGACTCATCTTCTGCACCTCGCTTGTTCCAAAACAAATTTTATCACCTTCCTCCACTTTCCACACATCCTCTTCGATATTAATTAGTTTCAGTAGCCTTTCCAAATCTAGCTAATTCATCCAAGAATGATTCAGGACTAAGAAGGCAAAGCATTCAGCCGAGCTGAGCACAAATAATAAAGATTATTACTCCACCTTGCTGTAGTGCTTGAAGACATTGGTGGCAGCAGACAGGTCCAGGACGCCGTAGAGGACCAGCTTACAGTAGCCACCCAGGTGGTTGCGTTTCTTCTGAAGAAGAGCCACCTTCTTTTCCAAACCTTCATCTAAACATACCAGAGCAAAGGTAAGATAAAATTAAAAAATAAGGCATACACTATAAGATCATGTGAGGCTATTTTTCTGATTAGAGGATTCAGATGCTTAAAAGGCAGAAGCACATAAATATATTCCACACTAGAATCTGCTGGTGTTGGGAGGAATATGGTGAAACATTCTCAGAAAGAAAACATGAAAAAGTGATAAATGTGCAAAGGCTGGTCTGAGAAAATAGTCTTCTTTTTCACTTAAACTGCTGCTGGAACCGTCACAGGTCCGAGCTGGCACTGTGATACGAGTTGGTATAAAAGTACCATCAAGTTCGATATTTTCGCTGTCGTTGAAGACGTAGTCCAGGAGAAAAGACGCCAACTCAGCGCGCAGAGAGTCGGATGGCAGGTGAACCAGCCCTCGGAGGACAGGCTCACCGCGGACAGAAACCGCTCCATACAGTAGCAGCAGGTCACACAGCAACTCAAATGCCTAAGAACGGGAAGATAAACAGAAAATTGACTTTTTCAGGTTCTAGTTTTACCAAGTAAAATTCAAGATCCACAAACACTCTAATATCAGTGGATTGGAATTGGTCGTTGATTTAGATTTAAATGGTCAGCCAATTCTGATTCAATAGTCAATACCTTTTATTGGCAATTTCTATTAAAATTGAAGTGTTTTAACTTTATTTTTTGGCTATGCAGTCAACACAAAGGATGATGCTCATTTTCATCAAGCTTTTACCTGATCCCTTATCTCAGTCTGGTCCAGAGACAAACAAGACTGGCAGATTCTGCAAAACAAGCGCACCTCTTTCCTAAGATGCTTTAAGTCACCCTGGGGAAAAAAGTTGAGAAATAGAGGTATAACAGAGAGAAAGACTGTAAATATAAAACATTATAGTTAAACAGTGAAATAATTGTTAAACATAAATGTCTCCATCATTGCACTCGCTATCTTCAGCATTAGGAAAGTCAAAGGAGGAGGCGGTAATTCAAAGATATTTGCTTGTGAGTAACAATTAATTAATGATTGATGTATTTTTGAGGAAGTATTTCAAGTGAGAAAAACTTTCATATTTGAGAAATATCGGAAAATGCTAGCTTGGAAAATTAACTAAGGTGAATAATATTGAATGCTTTTGTCTTTAACAAGAGTGATAAGACGTGAAAATTAGAGATGAAACACGAGTCGAATTATGAAATAATGAATGAATGCATAGTCAGGGTATATAAAATGATCCTGTGATTTCAGACTTTTAAAGATTTTTTACATGATTTGCTTGTTGGTAAAATATCTGGTGAATTGTTTGACACACAATGGCTCTACAAACAGCCAAGATCTCCACTAACAGACTGAAAATGGCTGTGATGTAATCTGCACCATGTTGTTTGGCTTAAGTTAATGCAGATACTGTCAGAATAAAGGCTGCTTGTTAAAGGAAAAATGCTGGACTTAAATCAGAGTAAATTCTATTTAAAAATAGAAACAAGCACCTCAGCTGGATTCAGGTTGACTGCATTCAATTTTGCCCACATGAGGTGAAAAGCTGCACACTTCAGAGCCGCCACCAAGAGCTGAAATCACACAGAAACAAGTCGAAAATAACTTCTGTTGATATTTGTTTAAATTAAAAAAGACTTCCTGCGACTCCTTCAGACTTGAAAGAACATGTCTCAAATGAAACAGAGGAAAAAACAATAGTCAACTTTATTATTCTAGCTAACTTCGATTGTAGGGCTTTGAAGCTATGACATACATGACATATCTGACATCTCATTACACTGCCTTACTCTCATCGTTCTCATGCGGTAAAATCCTAATCAACCTTTATATTATCACATAAAATGTTGCTTTAAACCTCAGTGTCAAAATCCAAGGATTCTATCCTGTTTTTCAGCAACTCCATGCAGGAATCAAGCAGCTCCCATCTAGTCGGGTCCTTGGCACTGAAAACACACAAAGCTTCGAGTCAAACCCATCTCTAATGAAAAGCATTGTCAGTACAAAGCTTACCTATTATACGAGCTCACCTGCACAAGGCAGCAATCCTTTTCAAGGCTGAAGCTGCATTGTATACTCCATCCTCATCTGCTGAACTCTAAGTAATAAAACACACCAACTGAAAGGCTGAAAGAGGAAATAAGAGCCAGTCTGCTCTTCTTAATTATCTTCACTTTTTCAAAACATAGAGGTGCTTATAAAGCTGCATCTCATGGTATGAAGGCTTCTCAGAGAGATTTTCAAACCTGCAGTAAGTCGCTCAGGTAGGAGTTGAAGCATTCAGTCAGCTCGTCAATTAGCTGACTGAAGACCAGGTGTGCACGGGAGGAGAAGGTGTGGCTCTCTGAGCAGAGGGTGCTGACCAGCAGGGTGCAGGCCTGCAGCACAGCAGCGTCCGTATGCTTCTTCACGATGGTGCAAATCTGGGACAGCAGCAGGTCCAGATGCTGAGAGAAACAAGGATGGGTCAAGAAAATGAAACACTCATTTCTATGGCTTCACAAATCTGGTGAGGCCATTTATGACCTCTTTCTTACCTTTTCAAGCCACTGAGTGCTGCTGTACATGTCCAGATCAAAGTAAAGTGGAGCTCTGAGGAGAAGGCTCATCTTCTCTGCATCAGCTGAGTACTACAGGCAGATTAAAGTTTTACATTAAAACAATGTTTTATTAGGGTACATAAAAATAAAGCATCATAAATGCGTTCAGCTGTGCACCTTGGAAAGCAGCTGTGGGAGTACAGGGATGAAATGTGTGGTAATGCGAGTCCTGTCTTGTTCCTGAATCTTCTTTAACTTCATGCTCAGGATCTAATATGTGTCAAAAAAGTTCAGAGGAGACAAAATGTGACCACAATTTTTGTTTGTGTTTGACAAAATGAGTTAAAGCAGTGTGGAAAACATCTACAATTTTAGTTAGCTTCAAAACTAAATTGTGAAAACAAAATAATAAAGCTATTGCAAACATTTATTCACACCTTTTTGCCCTGACTTCTCCCAGGTGGTGGCTTTGCCTCAGCTGCCTGTCTGATGGCACATATCATGATCTCCAGGAGCGCCCCCTCCTCCTCATACATCAGACCTGGCAACAAGAAGGCAAAGACAAAGAGATGAAAAGAAATTACCTCCCAGAACAGATATTGTCATCGACAACTATAAAAAAAAGAATGTAAAAATCAAAGTAGAAATAATGGATGGAGTTAATTGCAACTTTGGACATACAGCTTGAGTCACTCACACCCTTAACATTCCTCACCAGAATCCTGCAGCAGTAAAGTCGTCATGGTGTCCCAGTCTCTAAGCTCAGAGCCGGCCACAGTCCACAGACTGTCGACCAGGTATGCACCATGCTCATGGAACTGTTACATAAACAATTCAGATTAAACCGCTTCAATGTTTTAAAATACAACATTGTGACTTTAATTACAAAAATAAGAAAACATGGAATCTATGAGGGGAAAAAAGGAACTGAAAAAACATCCTGAGAACATCAGTGAAGGAGAAGCAAGAGACAGAAATTAAAAGATCACAAAAACAAAATGGCTACCTCACTCTGGATGTAGAAGGAGATGAGTATTTGAAAAAACGCCGCATTGTTGCTTTTATCATTATCATCCTGGCTTTGAGTAGTAACCACACGTTTCAGCCTGTCACACATAAACAAACTAGAACCTATTCAAAAATAAACTGCTTAAAAAAGAGGAACTACTTTCAATGCTAGTACTGTGGATAATCAGGAGTTGATGATTCTTACGACATGGAACATACCTGTGGCAGAGGAAGGCTCCGGCTGCAGATGCCAGGCCTCGGTGCAAAGCATAAACCAGGGGGTAGATGTGGCCGGACTCCTCCTCCATCAAGTCGTCTTCTGTGCTGCTGCAAGTGTCAAAACAAACGGGCAACGCAGTCAATTCCAAACAATTAGTTAATCAGTCAAAATAAATGTCATTCAAAATGTACAATTGCTATGACTGCTAAGAGTTTTGTTTTTAAGAGGACATTATATAGCCATCACCCTTATATGCACCTACAAAGCTCTGATTGTGTAGTTCCTGGACAAAGACATCAGATACTGATAACAGATTCTTTAGTTGTTATGGATTATGTGGGGGGACTTGGCTTGCCTCCAAAATCATATATATATATAAAAAAAACTATGGGCAGCAAATGTAAAATTTCTATTAATCCTCTGTAAAAGCTGATCATTGCAATTTTTATTGAAGATCAGAATTAAAACTCTAAACAATTTAAATGAAGAGGGCATCTTCTCTCTTTTTTTAAAAAAAATCTACTAAAAATATTCCTGCGTTATATCAACAAAGAAACCCTCAGAGAGAAAAAGCTCTCACTGTTGGATTATCAGCAACAGATTGACCACTTCCACTGCCACGTCTGGGTCTTTGTCCAGCACCATGCTGAGAATCCTTTCCTGAGCACACAGAAATTCAGTTACGCACTGCAATACACACCCACACACAGAGATAAACGTACAATCGTGCCAGCAGTCAAACAAACTGATAAATAATATGCATAAATGCACCCACACACACACACACACACACATGCTTACTCACTGATTAGGATGTAAGCCATGACAGAAAAAAAGACCATTTATCTGCAGCAGCACATGTGGCTTAAGAGGGTTTTCATGTATTTGAGAAGGGCTTATTATCTATGGGTAATTGGCGGCAATTAACACAACCAGGCACAAGCCCAGACAAAGGATGGGACCATTCCAACAAACAGAAGTGGTGCAAAGACAAAAAAAAAAATGAATAGGCATTAAAATACAGAAAGAAGGCACCAAAAAATGGGTGGAGAAACACAGACAGGCAACAAAGTAGAGACAAAACAAAAAGCGCAAACAATAGATGGGAGACAGATGTTGAGAAAAGAAGCAGAGGGGAAAGACAGATGCAGACTGGGGGGAAGAACAGGGGAAGAAAACAGGCATTAAATGAGGCACGAGTCCAATCCAGAGGGATGGCTCACTTTAAATCTGTTGGTGAAAAGCTCCAGGCGGCCAATGAACTCCTTCTCCTGGTACAGACCCTTAAGGGCATGCACACACTGCAGACGCACTGGACTTTGCTGCAGGAAAATAGAAAACAAAAGTACAGTAACAAGCTTTTCTTCATCCTGCGCACACAGTCAAGGAAGCCTGTTCTGAAAGGCTGTTTCTTTTTATACATGATTCTCACAAAATAGGCTAAAAAAAGAAATCTTGATGAATAGATGAAACACTGCCAAAGAAAACTCCAAGGAAAAGTAACTGGAGTGTGGATAAAGATTACTTTCAAACAAAGAACCGGCCTTGTCTGCAGTCAAAAGTTGAACAAAATATTTTTTTAATTCTTCTGCTTTTTGGCAGTAGGGAGCTCCACACAGACATCTTCAATGCCTGATCATCTAAAATGCTTCTGGAGCAAAGATAAAACCATGTTCCACCTTTTGTTTCACCACATCTGTGTTTACCTTGTCATGCAACGTCCATCCCAAATATTTCAAGCATCTGTCATTGAGGAAGTTATCAGGATCCGTTTTCAGCCAAAGTCCCAACTCCTCAATACAAGTCGCACGAATGTCTGCCAGTCGGTCGCGGTAGCGGTGCACAAAGACACCACGGAAGATGGCGTTCAACATGAAAGAGAGTTCCTCTCGGTTCTCCTGCAGCTACATCAAAAACATAAAACATAGATATGAAAACAGACAAAGAAAAAATGAGAAAGATGAACGTGTTGCTGCCATAGATTAACATTTCAACAAATCTGAGTTGTTTAAATAGGGGGAAAAATGTTTGAAAAAGTTTTGTTTAACACGAATAAAGACAATTACCTTTTATTATTATTTATATTTAAGATATGAATTTCAAAGCCAGAGCATCATCACATTTTACAGTAAGATTACAATCACAATGTTATCACATTTTCTGCTACATTAAAAGTCCTCAACAGTTGATATTGACAAATTGATGTCTAGTTTTGTCTTTTATTCTTGTTTGAAAAAAAAAAAAAATCCTTAAAGAGAAGAGGTTTTCTTCTTGTTTCGCTCCTCTAAAACTGAGAGCCTCTTTCTGACTGGTCAGGCATTCACATTCATATGAACATCAGCAGAACTCTGCTGCAGATCCTGTGATGAACTTTTAGAATTTTGTTATTTATACCACTCGAGCTCTTTAATGATATTAAAATTAATGTTAAATATTCAAAGCTTTTAGAAAAGCAAACAGATTATGGTCTAATTTGACGACATGACTCCAGTGGTGCGGTTGGATTAAGCAGTATTTCTGAACAAATTTTAATTAGTTTGTGTAATTTTTGAAGCTTCTGTGAAGAACGACGAAAACAGCACTCAGGTCAATTTCATTTTGCTACATAGAAGCTGAGTTTATTAAGCAGATAAGTCTGTGCAACGGCACAAAATATTGGCCATATCAGAACCTTTCTTCTGTGGTAAATCATTACTGATTTCAAAGTCTTCACAATCTGACAATGTCAGCATTTGAGTGTTTTACCTCTCTGATGGCGGTCTTCAGTTCCTCCAGCCGGCCTGAGTCTCGGTCACGTGGACTCTTGCTGTTCTCAATGTCGCATCGCCGCTGTGTGGTCTGCAGCTGAACCGATACAGCCACAGACACGTCCACCAACCCCGTCATCAGCTTCATGGCTAAAATAGAACACAGAAAAATAATATCTAAAAATCTAAAATCTGAAAAATATTCATACACCTTGAAGTCATTCACATTTTGACAACTTAAAACAATTTACTTAATAGGATTTTTTTATGGACTAACATAAATTGGTGTATAAAATGTGGGATTTGGTATTCAGCACCCAAAGTTTTTTTTAGAATGAATTTTCACTGGAGTCCCAGCTGGGTTTGTACATCTTGAAATTTTTACCCAGTTTTTTGTTACAAAATACCTCAAGTTCAGTTGGATTGGATGGAGAGCATGTGAACGCCAAAAGTCCCAACTGGATTTAGTTCTGAGACTGCCTAGATCTGAAGGCTATGTTATTTTCACTGAATTTTATTAAGACAAATCAAATCAAAGGGGATTACATACATTTAGACCAAAATAGGTATACTTGTAATTACACTTCACTATAATCTGCTACTTTGTTAATGTAAAAATATTTAGTGACATGTCAGGCACTGTATATGGATTCAAAACAGTAAGAATCAGGTGAGGTACCACTTTTTTTTTTACCTGTGATGCACAGGTATGCTTACCTAGTAAGGTACTGGTGTGTCTGAAGGCTCTGACCTGGGAGTCAGACAAACCGGTGAGCAGAGCCAGCAGGGTAGGGAAGAGAAATCCGTCGTAAACGAGACTATTGCGACACGAGTGGACCAGGACCCGAACAAACTCGCACAGACTGGCTTTGAAACGTTTAAACTGAGGACCGGGGGTGATCAGTGGGTAGTTCACAGAATCCTGGCCAAAGACGAGAACAAACCACAAACCAATCAGCTGCAGACAAATGAAACATCTAATATTCTGCAAACTGTTTTGTATATTAATATGGAGCCTGTGGTTTATTCTGCTAATGACAAAAACAGTGATGATTAACTAATTAATGAGTTCATTTATCAACATTAGATTGTAATTAGCTTTTTCAAACACGCTGTGCACCATCTTTTGGATCACAATCTCATGGGACAGAAATGACTTGATTTCTGAATCTAATTCCAGCTTCAATTAAACAGAAAAGGCAGAAAAAGATTCACTTGCAAAGATGTATAAACAGTTTTACTGTTGACATTTAGCTAAAATCTAACTCATAAACCAAGCATTTGTTTTCCTTCTTACCTCATTGAACTCCTTTGTTAGTGTGCTGATAATTTCAGCATTTTCCATACTTTCATACATCTCTCTGCTCACCACACCTGAGCAAAAAGGTCTACATTAGAATCTAAATAAAATCCATGACTAGAAGATACATTTTAGAACGTTAATTTTTATGTTCCCTTAGCTTAAATCTAATCTTGTCAACGTTACAGAGATCAATACCACAGATGACAACCTGAGCTGCAAATGGAGAAAAAAATCTCTATAACTGTGACCCCCCCAACATAGAAACTAGCATCTCCCTGGCCTCCCATTTAACCTCTGACCTTTGCATCCGCAGGACTGAACAATGAAGTTGATGAGCACCAGAAAGCCTTCCTCTTGGCTCTGTTTGTAGCTCCACAACCACTCCTCCACCACTGTCTTTGGATTGACAGGAAGCCGCACACACATCAAATCAGACAAAAATAATTTACAATAACAGCATAGATTTCAGTATCCTTTTTTTTTTTTTACTTAACTGTAACTTTATACATATATGTATCAAACTATTTACTTGGGTTCTATGCAGATTTAGTTCCTTTCCTTTTGTTATGTGGATCTAACCTGTTAGTCTTTATGCCAAACAGACAATAGCAGAACAATAGTGGGGATGGTCAGTGTTGTCAATCATTGACTCTGTGACCCAACGAGATTCTCCCTCCCTCTTTGCTTATCAAAGGCAATTCTTTAAGGCCACATCAGTCAGCCACTGACAGTACATAATCACCTCTCTTTTTGTCAGCTTGTTTCACTTTCCATTACATATGTCTCCTTTAGCACCACCCTCCCTTCATGTTGAAGTCCGTATCATTACCTTCCCCCTCCTCAGTGAGCTTTTTGCGTCCTCACAACCTCGTACTCACCACCATGGCACTCTTTCCAGAGCACACAGCATCATAGATATCCTTCGCGCTGATCCCCTGGCTCTCCTCGCTCGTCACACGTCTAGAGGACAGCTTTCTGGATGTCCCTTGGGACGGTGATGGCTGCTGTTGGGAGGGGTCAGGAGGGACTGGGATAGGGCTGCTACTGGTACTGGATGTCACTCTCAATGCAGCATTACGCCTGGGTCTCTTTGGTGGCTTTATATGAAAGAGAATTATTTAAGAATATGTTGTGAACTGGGAGCAACTGTGTCCTACTGTATTCTAGGCATCTACAACAGCAGGAGTCCACAATTTTGACCTTTAATAACAACTGAAAATGGTAGCTCCATTGGGTAAATTAAAAACACCAAAATTGGTGTCAAATTGTCAAACAATTTTGACAATGTGAAAAGTCCTTACTTTTTCCTCCATTTTTTTATCTGTTCTTTTTTTAGCCAGTTTTTAAATAGAAAACTTGACAGGACATAAGGCAGGCATATTTTCAGGGGTTGGAGCTTGAACACAAAACCTGCAAACAACCCAGATTGTAAGAAAATGAAAAGTTTGATGGCCAAATAATGATGGATTAAAGGGTGGACAGAAAAAGGAAGTACAAATATATTTCCATACTCTTTAATTTTACTTTTCCAGGCTTATCCAGACCTGGAAAATAACATTACATCCCTAATTCACTTTTCCAGACAGGACAGGAACCATAGAAACAATTTCCCTGATAAACTTAATGAGGAATTAATTACTACAAAACAAAAACATTTACCTGGGGTGCAGGAAGTGACTGTTTATTTCGCTTTCTGGCTTTTGTCTGAGATTCATAGATACTACCAGATTCTGAGGAACGATCCAAGTCTTCAAGACTAACAAAAAAGACAGAATTAAGACAAACCTCAACAAGAATAAAACACAATTAGTAATCCTATTAAGAAAAATAACCAAATTGTACAAAAGTATTTTTATTCTAGAAGAACAGAAGATTTGAAGCATAGGCTCGGGTAACATTACCTGTCGAAAGCTGAGCTTCCAGTTTCCATTTTAGCTGAAAGAGACTGCGACAGATTATGGATTGACTGGTTAGCGTATTTTTAAATATAAAACGGAAAATTGGTCGTAGATAATAACAAAATCAGTAAATCTTTCGCGTTAGATGTTAAAAAAATGCATACTGTATAAACTGTCAAGTTAACTCTTTACGGCCTCAAACATCCAACGATATATATTTTACAAGTAGCCACAGAAAATCCAGCTAAACAGCGGAGCTAATTGCTAACAGAAGTATCGGTAAATGACGCTTTGAAAATGTAAAAGACACATTACTAACCACTACGCGAACAGCTACCAAAAACTCATAAGCACACACGACGTAAAAGTGAATAAGTTACAAAAATATATTTTGTTAAGCAATACCTTAATCTTAGACAACTTTTTTTTCCTTCTCGCTACTACGCTGGTAAGAAATTTCGCCGCGAACAGATTCTCGTTGCGGATTGGCCAGCGCTTTCTTATCCTCTAGCCTGATTGGTCTGTGTGAAATGTCAGTTATTAGTTACTGGTAGTGTGCCGTAAAAGTCTAGTTTAGTACAGCCTCCCATTGCTGTATGTTAAACAAGCAATTTGTTGAAAACTCGGATGTATCACGTGTCTTTCCAACTTGGTAGCTTCTAGCCTTATATTCACTATGGGGTCTTTGTTTAATAATCTGAATTGTGATATTATGTTCAGTCTGGTGTTCAGATGCTGTGAATCCTCTCCTCTCTCCATTGTTCTGAAGTCATATTAGTGTCAAATAAAGTACGCTGAAAGGCAGCTTCCGGTTTCAATTTCAAAATAAATCACCGGCATTTAAATTTAAATGTGTATAAAATTAAACCGAAACTGGTTCTAAATATGACGTCTATTGTTCATTTCTGCTTGCTACATGCTATACGACAATGAATATGTATTGTTACAGAAATAATATGTTGTGTCAAACTGTAGCAGACAGTAAATTTATTTTAGCTCTGCTCAAATTACCAGTGACTTTCAACATAATACCCACATTATGCCTTTACCTTTCACATTTTGTCAAGATACAATCAATAACCTTGTGTGTGCATTTCATTGGGATTTGATCTTTCTTACCAACATGCACAAAATATGAAAACTGTGGTTTGCATTGCTATCAGCCAACTTTACTAAGAAACCCCTGAATACAATCCATCATACCCAAATGGCTGTAGAAGTCATTTAATAAGTACATTGAGTCTTGTACTTTGATCTTAGTATTAATTAATCTATTCTGCACATTAACCAGAGAGACATCAGGCCCACAGATATGGATTTTCCTCAACAAGAATAGGGAAGATGGATGAAGCCAAAATGGACCTCTCCTGAAAGAAAACTTATTGTCTTCCAGAAGGAAAACAAACCCTAAACATACAATCAGAGCTATACACAAACCATAATTGTGTATTAAGATAATCTTTTGAATGTCCACAGGTGAATCAAAGTGAGAATCTATGTCAAGACTTGAAAATTGCTGTTCAGACACTCTCCATCCAATTTGAATCCAAGATTAGATGTTTAAAGCTGCTAAGTAGCAAAACCAAAAAGACTTGGAGTCTTTGCAGGTTGTTCTACAAGGCCAAAATTATGTTGTCTTTGTATTGTTTTATCTCTTTAAAATGCTTGTGGTTGTGATGTGGCAAAAGACTGCATATTCAATCCAAAGGTGTGAAAGTACTTTTAGAAGTAGTTTTATTACACTATCCTTTCTACTTTTGAGTTTTCACATTATGAAGTACTACTTTTGAGTTTTCACATTATGAAGTACTACTTTTGAGTAAAATGCTTGGTTGCTCTACCCACTTTGAGTGACTTCATTGAATGAATACTGAAAATATTTTAACAGAAATACTTACTTATTGTGCATACTAATATGAGACATCTAGTTTGCACACAGGGCCTGTTGTGTTATTTTCCATCTGCTGAGCCATGTCGGAGTCAAGAATATATAATAAACAGTGTATTGTTACTGGAAATCTTTGACCCGTTCTAGCATGTACCAACTAATGTATCAGTCTAAGTTTTACGCTAAAAAAAAAAAAAAAAAAAAAAAAAAAAAATTTGGAAAATTATTTATTTTGTAATTATGTTATTTGTATTATTACTATTATTCATGACATTTTAATATATTTAATCACATTAGAAGATTTGGACAATTACTTTGAAGGGAATTCTTTTCCGGTCTCATCATGGCTAATTCCTGTGGGTTTGACAGCAGTGCAGCGTCAAATGATGGTTAAGCAGCGCAAGGAGTTCCTCATTCATTCTCCTCCTGTGTTTACGCGCAGCGGCGGGTATCCCAGGAAAGGACAAATAAAGGGGGACACCATGGAAACATAAATGATGTAAAAAATAAAATAAAATAAAAAAAATCCAGACTGGATGTTGATCAGGATCACCATGACTGCTTTAAAGGACTACTGATTTTGGATCTTGTCACTATTTTATACTTTTACCTGCATCTATCCGGGTCAGTCGTTCATTCTGCGATCCACTCTGGTCTTACATAAACCCAGCAGTCAGTCTATTGGGGTTTGCTTCATTTGATTTCGAGTCCCGCTGTGAGGATGGACACCTGGCTGCTGGTTTGGTTCTGCACCATCGCTGCCCTGTCGGGGACCCGGAGCCCCGCGGCTGCAGCGGGAAGAAGCTGCGCTGACACCCGGCAGGTGTACTCAGAGAAGGGGTACAGCACCAGCACCGCGCCTGTGACTCAGATCTCCGGTAAGACAACAGTCTCTCTGCCTGCTTTGCTCAACTCTGGTGCAGCTTTCCCTAGCATGCCTTAGAATGAATAAAGTTGAATTTGTGTTCATGAAAGTCATATATAACATGACTAAGCTTCTTAATTACCCAAATAAAGTTACAATTTGTGTAAAAACGTTTTATGTATTGGTTTTAAACTCAGAGGTAAACAACAACAAAAAATAATCAAAACGCGAAAAGGAGTTTTCCTCAAGAGACATAAAGCAATGCTGTTTAAAACAAATTACACCCGCCCCTTCCTCCCCTCTGCGCGGTTTAAATAGGATGATTAAGGGGATGAGCAAATTGCCAACACCGGTGCAACAAAGAACCTCGCCCCTAATTAGTCTTTACACTAGCCCACAGTTAAATCCATGCATGCAGGCTACATATACAGGCTCTGTTCACTATAATCTGTAATCAGCAGGAAACGGTGCAGATCTGATGTGTATTACAAGCATTTGCATCTGGGAATAATAAAAAGTTTTGGCAGAGGGTTATAAGGAAATATGCCTTTTAGATTAAAATAAAAAACAGGGGGAAATGCTTCATGGAGTTCTTTTTGAAGGTATAGCCTTGTACATGTAAATTACTACTTGGCAATCCTCCCACACAGACACTGAGGTATCTTTATAATTAATGGTGGGTAAAAATGTTTTCTTGCATTGCATTTATTTCATGGCAAATCAACTCGGTGTAAAGCAACCGTAGAATTGATTGATTTTTGTGTGTTGGGCTATCACTGCCTGAGTCTCTGCTGGCTGTCCCGTGGGCCAGGGGAGCAGATGGCCAGGAGAGAGAGAGAGAGAGGGATGAAGGGAGGCAGTTTAGAAATGGAAATACGGGGATGAGAATGGACTGATGGTGAGACACACACAGAGAACAAAAGAAACAGAGAGGCACGTCAGGCAGGGAGGATTTGGGATAGACACTTTCCAATGTATTAACAACCAAATATTCATGCCAGGTGTAATTATGCTGCATAAACAAAGATCTGTCCCCTTTGAGCGTTGTGTTATCCCCACCTCCTCTTAGCTGCTGTCCTTACCTAAAGGAAGATGATTGAACCTCAGTTGACAAAGAAAGAAAAAATGAATTTGAATAATTCATACAGATAAATTGCAATTTCCTTCTACAGCATTATCTTTAATTAGATTTCCCTGTTAAATAACCTATTAATGACAAGTAGAGACAACCTTTTCCCTAAACAAATGTACTTTTTTCTGAAACCAGCAAGGTTATGTGGTTGTAATTATTGATGGAAAGCAGGAACATATAATTTTATATTTCACTAATCTTTTTCTTTAAATAAAAAGTAAACAGATAGACTTTTTCCTGACACCAGCAAGTGACTATAATGAAGATGTAATTATAGATGGAACATATCATTTTCTGTTTTACCTTTATTTTTCTTTAAATAAAGGTACATCAGTCCTCAAACCTTGTGGTCGTTCTGATGTTTTTGTTGTAGGTGAACACCTGCGACTTTGTCCTCAGGATTATACCTGCTGCTCCAGTCAGATGGAGGAGACTCTGTCACTTCAGAGTGAGAGGGACTTCTTGAAAGCCATCGAAGACAACAGCCAATTCCTCTTGACTACCTTCACACAGAGACACCGCCGGTTTGATGGTGAGAGGCTAATACAATATAATATTAAGCAATATGAGGTTCTTCTGCTTTTATAATAGATTAGTAAGTTTAATTGCACCTTTAATAAAAAAAAGCTTCTTAAACCCAGAGGGCATCCCAATTCAATTCACTTCAAAAATACTTTATTAATCCCAAAGGGAAACTAAATGTTCTTGTAGCTCTTTATCCAAGTTTATTTAAAGTTGTCTTAGAAACTGATGGCTGTATGTAGGGAGGATCTCCTGTAGCAGTTTGTATTACAGTGATACTGAAGAGTCATCTGACTGAACACACTGTGCTATTGCATAATAGTCTGATAAAGAGTCTGATTGTTTTATTAAAAGTCCTTCTTTGCACCATAATCTCTAGAGGATCCAGTTTTTTTGTTTTTTTTTTAATCATCAATCCTTTTTACTTCACTGACTTTATATAAGTAAAGTACAGTTTACATTTTAAAAGTGCTTTAAAGGTATAGGAACAATTTTTCTTAGTTAATATATACTCGTAATCCCACAACAACTATTATTGTCTACTCTGAAGTGGTCAAATATATTACATTTTATATCCCTGTTAATTGCTGTATTACCAAAAAAAAAAAAAAATCCATTTATTTCCATTTAAACTATTTACCATTATACTACCTACCATATGCATTTTTTAAAAAAAATTTTGAACAAGTAAAAAAATAAAAAAATATATAGTTTTTATTTGTTTAGAAAACATCATGAAAATAAAAAAACACTACACCATCTAGTTTGATGTAGTATAAAGTATTGCTCTACAAAAAAAACTTTCACTAAGTATATAACATTTTAAATACCTTAGGATGTTTGTAGTACGACTGATTATTTGTACACCTTTAAGTATGTTTAAATGTTTACAGGTCTTTAAGCATGCTTAAGGTCTTAAATTTAACAACTATTATGTGATAAAGTAACATGTTTTGCAGTGGCAGCAGCACATTATCAAAAATCTACATACGTTGAAAGATTTTAGAGCTGCACCAGTCAGGTTTTGTGAAAGGTCGCCATGAGCCGATTTTCCTGCGATCAGTGATCGTCAAATAATTTCCTAAAATTTTGGATTTCTTTACAACTAGAAAACCTAATTAGAATTTATTTTCTTCTTCCGCTCGCATTTAAAACTGTCTGGACTTCAATATGAACTTAAGCAATAAACAAATCCCAGTTTAGTTGTTGTATGTGTTTAGGTTTTACATAGACCTAACAAAATTCATCCAAACTAAACAGAACCAGTTTGGATCTGACCCTTTCTTACCGCTAATGAAAATCCCTTTTTCCACCTCCTCTGCAGATTTCCTGTTGTAAACTTAAACTATTTTAAATGAACCACAATGACTTCACTATGACATGTGCTATCTAGCTAGTCTTAGTCAGAGTACTCCGAACCACAGCCTGTAAACTGACCTTCATGAATAAAATTAGTTAATTGCCCCCTTTATGCATCTGGAAGCGGTTTCAATGAGTATCTGCTCTGAAGACAATTTAGCCTGCATTGTGGTGAATTAACATTTCAATGCAGCAGGTTTCTGTTTCAGCCTGCTCACCAGCTGAATTTACACTTCTCCTCCTACCTGCCATGGACTGTTATCGCCTTTTTTTTAAACCCTCATACTTTTATATAATGTCTGAGTCATATAAAGATGCTTAAGGAGTGGGAGACTGGATATGAGTCTTAAAGGCAGATTTTTAATAGAGTACGCGCTGTTATTTACTGCAGTTCAGGATCTGATGTCCTTGTAAGCTGATAATCTTGTGACATGGAGAGGAGGTGATGGACCACCTACACAGAAATACAACTATAATGTATTAAAATAAAAGGTGAATGAGGTTTTCATCATAGTTAATCTCTCTATGTCTGTGCAGAGTTCTTCAGGGAGCTTATAGACCTTTCCGAGAAGTCCATGAACCAGATGTTTACCAAGACCTACGGCCGCCTCTTCACTCAGAACACACATGTCTTCCAGGAGCTGTTTGTGGAGCTTCGGAGATATTATTCCGGTTGGTTTATTCCCTTCTCTATCCACCTGACCCCAGTCTCATATACATTCAGAAGTAATAAAAAAAAAGCAGCAGAGAGATGTTAATGTTGGCTATAGGCTTACTAAAGATAGTAAGAGCAATCTGCCGAGCGTCTGAAATAATTCATTGCTGAACTGCTGTTTTATTAAATCCTCAGTCTCTGTGGGCAGCAGTAAAGAACCAGATTTGTCTTTTTTGAAGTGCTGGCATACCGAGTCGAATTTAGAGGAAAAGAAAGGGAGGAAAATTGGATTCCCACAGATGCCAGACTGTTTCTAATTCTGTGCTGTATCGCTCTTTTTTGGCACAACAGTCGTTTTCTGGCAAGTCCATCTGCAGGCTGTCCCTTGCTTAGTCAACCTGTCTTTGTCTGCCAAGCAGCATGTTTGGCTAATTTGAGGCCGTATCCCTGACTGCAGATTGTACAATCGCAGACTCATTCTGTGTGGAGGCCGATAAGTTTCACAGGCAGACAGCATGTCATGCCATATTATAGTCTAGCATTATGGCAGCAAATATTTATAATGTTTTAGCATTTATTTATCATATGTTGAGCTCTGTTTAAATTATGGTTGATTTCCTTTTCCATTACCATGAGAGCAACAATGTGTTCCAGTCTTTTGAATTCCTGTATAGCTAATTCAGCTCTAAATTAGTGTGTTATTTCAGTCACAAGTTGCTGACAGTCGATTAGTGTGCCTCCCCGACCAAATTAATCTCATGTGATATTCCTTATTCTCAATGTTGTGTTATGTGTAGCTCAGCAAAAAGGTATGTGGATAACTTTACATGCATGATGACCTTTAGTACACAGACTTAAAACGTTAAATGCAAAAGAAAGAATTAAAAAACATTTGTGAAAATGTTCCCTATGGGTGACCTTTTCATCTAGTGATGTATTTTCCCCCAATTTTCCATTACCGTTTTTGTCCTCAGGGGGCAGTGTGAGTCTGACAGAGGTCTTCTCAGACTTCTGGTCCGGACTTGTGGAGCGAGTCTTCTCATTGGTCAACCCCCAATATCAGTTCAGTGATGACTACCTGGAGTGTGTCAGCAAACACACTGAGCAGCTACAGCCGTTTGGAGATGTTCCTCGCAAACTTCGAGTGCAGGTGTGTGTGCGTGTGCGTGTGTGGGTGTGTGTATGAAGTACTGGTAGCCCCCAAAAAATCAGAAACATGTCTTAAGAAAATAAAAGTTGGGTTCTGATTACAATATTTGGTTTGGTTTTCAGGTGTCCAGAGCTTTCATAGCCGCTAGAGCTCTATCTCAGGGCTTAGCTTTTGGTCGGGATATGGTAAATACGGCCACAAAGGTGAGTGTTAATCCCAGATTAGTTTTCTCTTCCCTTGGCAAGTACAGTGGCACTATGTAATGAAGACAAATAATCTTAATCTCACCATCAAGCAAAAAAATTATTTTATTTCTAATAATAGCTACTTTCTGAAATAGCTTCTTTAAATGCTGTTTAAACTAAAAAGGTCTGCTCCCTCTAGAACATTTAAACTAGTTATTTTTGTTTAATTTAAACCGTAAGAGCACATATCAATATTTCAACAAGTGAAAAGTTAAAAGGAGTTGTGGTTAAATAAACAGTAAAATGCAAACTGATTGCAGAATGATGGAAGACTGACTTTTATTAATAGTTTTCCAACACAAGACTCCCTTTGGTGATGCAAACGTGCCTTGTTTTTAGCTTGCGCTGTTGACATGGTGTGTTTTTGTGTTGGTTTTTTTGTCTGTTTTCCAGTTGACAGCAGATTCAGAGTGTGTGCGTGGCCTTATGCGTCAGTGGTACTGCCCCCTGTGTCGAGGCTTGCCCTTTCTCCGGCCCTGCCACTCGCTGTGCCTTAACGTGATGAAGGGATGCTTAGCCAATCAGGCAGAGCTGGACACAGAGTGGAACAATTTCATAGGTGAATCTGGGGATAAAAAAAACAATCCACACAACATGATGTCCTGGTATTTTTCCAATACAAATATAAAAATGGGACATATTTGTGAAAAGGTTTCAAGGATCCAACGTCATTCTACATTTTGCAGATTTTACTCATAAACTTACATCATTATTATTATTTTTTTTACAGCATTAAATTTTCTTTTTCTTTTTAGTATAATATTTCCATGGATTGTGTTGAAAAATAGTCATAAAAATGCTAAAAGATTACATATTTTAGATGCACATTATTTCCTGGAAACTTAATCAAACCCTATTTTTATAATGTTGTAGTTCTTATCGCCATTTGGACCAGGTGACTCCTATGGTATATTGGTGCTGCCATAATGTTTTTATTCCATGAATTCATGTCATTATGCAAGCTGTGCTCTGCTGAACTGTTTGGTTTGATGATGTCTGACCTCAGCTACATTTTAGTTTCCAAGTGAGGCAGATTATGGATTTCAGCTAAATCGCTCACAACTTAACGTCCTTACAATAGAAAATGTCAGCAGCCAAATTACTTTCGGCAGCTTTTCAATTCATTAACATAATTATCCCGGACAGACCAAAAGCTAGAGGTCTTTTATTGCACCCTTGTCACTCATTTATTTTCACTTTCTTTTCTCCCTAATAAGTTCCTCCATTAATCATTCATGCCTTTCTGGTCTGTCACAACTGATCTGTCCTATTGCGTTTTCCTTTCCCTTTCATCAAACCTCTACATTAGCTTTCATCCCTTATTCATATTAAAAACCACTCACACTCATTTTAAGTATTCTAAATCACCACTCACAATCACCAACCTTGTATGTTATATTCTCCTCTTTGTGTTATTACAGTTTAATAAAAAGTCTCTAAAAGATATGTAAAGTGAACCTTTTGGCCAATAAAATGTACTTTTGGTTTCCACCCAGGCACAACAAGCCTTTGTCTTAACATTTATTTGCTCTTACAATATGAGTTACAGAAAACCTATTTTTAGCGTGCGTTAACATATTCTGAACACTTTGCTGTTGTGTGTCACCGCAAACATTTTCTCGCTCTTTCTGCCAGATGCTCTATATGTGGTATCTGAGAAGCTGGAGGGGCCATTTAACTTTGAGCTTGCAGCCGACTCCATTTCTGTAAAAGTGTCTGAGGCCATTATGCACATGCAGGAGAACAGCGTGAGCATCTCCAGAAAGGTAAGAAGAAGATATCTCAACAGACAATTGCATGTAAAGATGAATTAAAACAGAACTGAAGTCATTTATGGAAACGTTCCTGGGCCTTCTTAGCAAAAGTGGTCCTCCTTTGTTTTCCAAATAAACAAAGCTCTGAAATGACATCAATATGACAAACTGAACTGCAAAGTTAACTTTAGTGATAAAATTTTAAGGGAACTATCATTTTTTTTCTGCTTCAGGGTATAGTGTATGTTTTATTAGAAAAGCCTTAGGAAGTTCCAACAGGGCTCAGTGTGCCCAGCAGAGATACTGTGACCCCTGACCTCAATGAACTTTGATTCCTAATAAACTCAGGGGCAGTGATTACTGCTTTCTGCGAATTCATACATGGAGCTCTTGCACAAAAACAAAACAAGTGCACATTTTCAGAGTCCATAAACATAATTATCCAGTGTTCTCAGTATTCCAGGTTCAGCTTTAATCTTGTTTAATTGTCTAATCTTCCAAATGGATGTCGGGAAAAAGGGATTTAGAAGCAGAAAATGAGAACCTCATTTTCTGTTTTCATTCCAGAAAACAACCATCTTTTATAATATCTTAAGATTTTCTCCTTTAATTTATAATTTATATCTGAAAATTTGGTGGCATTTAAATATGTTTCATTACTACTGGTTTTGTTTGTGTGTTTTTGTTTTGATTCTCAGATAAGACTGCAAAGCTTCACTACTCTTTCACTTTTGGGTTTCACCATGCTTAAAACTGAGCATTTTGGTTTCTTATATTTGCTGTATGTGGGTGGAGTTGAAGGATCAATGTTGCATCTTGATTAAATTGATGCTTTGGAAATCAGGTTTTGGATGCAAGAGCCCACATAGTTTTTCCTCTTAAGATTTTCAAACATTAAGTTGCTTCAGTTTGGAAGTTGAAGAATCTTGTGTAAAAGGCTTATGGTCAACGTTTGCAATGATGTAGGAAGCTTTATAGTAACTGCATGAATACCGAAATGTTGTATGATCTTGGAGCAGTCGGAAATCTGAAAATTCTCCCTGTCTGATAAATTCTTCCCTGTAGGTGTTCCAAGGTTGTGGGAATCCATCTCCAGCAAGGAACAAACGTTCTCCCAGCGAGTCAGGAGGGAACAGGAAGCCTTTTCGCACCTACACCCCCGAGGAGAAACCCACCACAGCTGCAGGCACCAACCTGGACAGGCTGGTGAGTGGAAAAAATGACAGCAGAGACTAATTGTAGCTTTAGTCCTGCTGTAGGCAGCTGGGAATCCTTTTGACATTCATAGCCTTTCATTATTAGAAACTTTAAAGCAAAATACTAGACTTAGCACTCTAATTAATGTCCTAAAATCTGTATTGTATTATTTAGTCACACTACTGTTATGTCAAACAATTGGAGCCCTCAGTTTGTACACCTGGAACAGTTTTTATATTTTGCCGCATTGAAACCACATATATCAATGTATTTTATTGGCTATTGATATATAGACACCAAGTAACACATGAGTGTGAGCTAGAGGAAAAAACATGGTTTTCGATTATTTTGTACATACAAACTAAACATTCTGGTGTCCATATTTTTTCAGTTCCATTTAGTCTAATAAAATCCAGTATAGTCATCTGCCTTAAGAAGTCGTCTACTTAGTAATGAGAGTCCACCTGTTTGTAATTTAATTCATCTCAGTATACATTCAGCTGCTCTTTGAACACCTCAGAGATTTGTTAGAGAACATTAGCACAAACAGCACCATGAAGACGAAAGAATGCAGCAGGCAGGTCTTGTTAAGTTATAAAACCGCATCCCTTTCAATGTCTCATCAAGCGCCGTCCAATCTGTCATACAAAAACATAAATTGTAGGGCAAAACTTTATACTTACCAAAACAGTGCAAAATTGTCAGGCCAGAAAAAGAGAGCATTAATCAGGAAAGCAGCCAACAGGTCCAGGGTAACTCTGGAGTAGCTCCAAAAAAAAAAAAAAAAAATCACAGCTCAGGTGTGAAATCTGTCAACAGGACATTCTTAGTCACACACTACCCACATCTGGACTTTATGAAATAGTTGCAAGTAGAAAGACATTGATGAAAGAGTGCACTAAAAAGTCAGATTTTTAGTGCACTTTGGACAAACTCAGTAGATGTGAAGGAAGATACTGGTCAGATGACACTATACATGCTGAACACTACGGGTGGTATGTAGGACTTCACATAATCCTGGACAAAACATTTCCATGGTTAAACATGTTATTGGGAGCGTCATGCAGGAATATACATTTGTACTTGTATCCAAGTTCAAATGTACTTTTCAGCTTTTGTCATTTGTAAAAAAAAAATAATAATAAAAAAAAAAGACCAGGTATTCTTGTGTTTTGACTTCATAACTATGCACAATTTTGTGTCGGTTCATCTTATAAAATCCCCAAAAAATACATTAATGTTTGCAGTTGTAAAGTCAGATATTCAAGTGAATAAACACTTGTGTAAGGTACTGCATGTTAGGTCATTTAATAAAACTATGTACAATGTACATGCTTTATCTGTAAACATGTTAAATCAAAAATGCTTCCAGATAAATTCAATAAATCAAAAAGAAGGGAAACAAAGTCAAACAAAGTTTGACATTTTGAAAACATATTGGTCTTTCAAGACAGAAGGGCTCACTTAGACCTATAAGATAAGGATGAGCATTGATGTGTTAGTGTATTAATTATATATCCACAAAGGAAGTGTGGTGTAATCAGTAAACAGTGTCATGTCTGCTTTTCACATTGGCCACCATCAGGACCTTGCATGGTTCTTTCAGCCAGCCGAACAAAGACGGAAACTTCAAAACGAAGTCTGAATCATTCCCGGTTTCCTTCCACCTCCACACAGGTTACTGAGCTGAAGGAGCGACTGAGGCCCATGCGAGGCTTCTGGGTGTCCCTCCCACACACCATCTGCAACGATGAGAGGATGGCTGCCGACGTCACTAATGAGGACCGCTGCTGGAACGGGCAGACCCGGGGGAGGTGAGCCAGATCAGAGGAAAGTGACTGGAGGTGATGAATGTGGGGAAGGTAGGAGAGGCTTTCAGGAATAGACAGAGGAGGAGAGAGTGAGGGAATGTATTTTATTTAGCCTCCACCAGTCACCCACATGCTCTCTGCAGGAAGCTTGGTTTTATGCTCACAGATCCAGCCAAGATAGCAGGTTTGACATTATAGGTCACGATATGACACAAGTCCATTTGGATTGGTGAGAGGAGGAGAATGAAGTCTTCTAATACTGCTGCATTAAGTGACAGTGAGACTATAACACTAAAATTAGACATGCTAATCAGAACTGGAATAGCAGCCAGATTTACTTTTTACTGTTTCATTCTTTGCTAAAGCTGGCTAAAATATTTAAGGATTGAATTATCTTTGTTTTTATTATTTCTTCAATTTTTGCTTGATTGAACTGAATGTTTTCCATCACACAACAAAGGCTTACATCTGATTAAATAAAAACATCTGATAAGAAAATCCAAATATCAATGTCAAAATTAGGCTTTCTTTTATTAAAGGAATATCCAAACCAATCTGACCGTGTGTAAAAATATAAATGTACCCCTTGGTAATTCATGAATTAATTTTGATTATTCATCTTTCTGGTTCAATTTAACACCTTTACTATCTGTAGAATCAAGAAATATTTGAGAACCTGCCTGACAACCTGAGGTATACAAAAATAGGTCAAAAAACACAAAATAAATGTACATAGAAATTAGTTTGATCTGAATTGAAGCTTAATGCCACATCAGTGACTCAGTCTCAAACAAAACATGGTCATCGGGTAGTTTTTCATGACGCAGTGGTTACAACAGCCTGGATTTTGAGAGATAAAACAACTTCTCTTTCACTGCTGTGACTAAGACAGGAAATAATTTTCTCAAAATCACAAAATGTATGGTTTCTGGATGGGAAGTATGTGAATGACTTTGTGTGTTCAGGTACCTGCCGGATGTTACAGGCAACGGACTCGCCAGCCAAATAAACAACCCAGAGATAGAGGTGGACATTGCCCGTCCAGATGTGAAGGTCAAACAGCTAATCGTGGATCTGAAGGTGGTGACCAACAAACTGAAGCATGCTGAACGTGGACAGGATATAAATTTCATAGACAGTGAGTTTACCTTTAGTTACCTTTCTGAAATATTCAATGTTTTTGTCACATTTTTTGTTTTTATTGGGATTTTGTGCAATAAATCAGTACAAAGAACAGTTGTAATCACCCTCAATTCCTCATGGAACCTCCATTTTCTGCCATTAGACTTTGCTCATCTAGAGATTGAACATTTAAACCATTTTTATTTTCAATTCAGTCAGAATGGATTGAAGAACATCAATGAACATCATCCAATGACATTTTTAAGACTTTCCACAGATTCAAAATTAGATTAAGGTCTGAACTTTGACTGGGTCATTCTAACACATGGATATGCTTTGATCTAAACCTCTTGAATGAAGCTTTGTTTAGTGTTGGAAGGTGAAGCTCTGCAAAGTTAAACAAATTATTCAACTGAGCCATGGCCACTGCAGCACCTCTATAAATGAACTCTTTGTCCAGCCTATTAGATTAGGTGAATAAGGTGGATCTTTGTAGATTTTTTTTCTCCATTGAAAAGGGGGAGAATCAGAGTATAAGGGAAATACAAGAGCACACCACACTTTTCACATTCCTAATTGTTAAAGCATTTAAAAACCATTTAACTTTTGCCTTCCACTTTACAATTATGTACTATTTTGTGTTGATCACATAAAATCTCAAGAAAATATTATGTATCATGTCGTAACGTGGAAAAATCTAAAGGGAACTGTAAATCACCAAAGGATTCCGTTTTGTTGTGAAATACCATTCATCCATATTTACTGGCATATATTTTCTTATTGCCTCCAGATTGAACATGAATGCATCTTTATTTATTATTATTTCAGGTGAGGAGGGCAGTGGCTCAGGGGGTGGAGATCATGATGAAAGGTACAGTGATGATTGGCCAGGTTATGGCCCTCACTCTCCTCCGTACAACAAAACCCCACGTAACCCCGTCTCCAGTCCGGCAAAGCCTACGCGAGGCCGGGAGAGAAACGGGTCCAAGTGGAGCAGAAACCATGGCCAGGGGCGCATCAAAGCCTCTGCCACCTCTCCTCATCTGCACACTTCCTCACTTGTTCCCTTGTTGTCCTTGCAGTTTGTGATCACGGTTTCCCCCTTGTGGAGATAGCTGGTTATTACAATCTGGAGGGATCGTAGGGAGTTTTCTGTCATGCTGCCGTCTTAAGCACATTCTGAAGATTTTAAAAAACCAATTCCATTGCAAGGACAAACCCAGGCTAAATTAGCAATAAAGAAAACACTTTTTCTTTTACACTACATTGAAGAAATCAAAATGAAATTCTCTTTCCCCAATTATCAAAAGCAAATATTCCTCAATTTTGAGGTAAAAAAACAACAAAAAAACTTAACAAAACAAGTAGAGCTATGTTTTAAGTGCCATTTGTGAGATTTTGACCTATTGGAGTTTGTTATTAAATGGTGTACTTTTTTGATGAAAGTTGAAAGAGATTTTTGTATTATTATTTTAGCTTCAAGTGAATTAGCACCTTTTCTGAGTGTTTGAGACAGTGAATAGTCTCATCTGTGAAGTAGAGATTAGTGGTCCCAATTATTATTGTGTTTCAGAAAAAAGTTGATTCAAATCAAAGACATCTGTTTGCTGCTTTACTTGCTTTTCCCCTATTGAATTTGAGCCTGTTACTTTTTTTGTCTTGTCTAAAAGAGGGCTTTAACTTACATGTCCAACTTAATTGTGGAAATAAAAACAAACACATTACTCTGAAGACCAAACCAGGGGCTGAGTTTGAATGTAAAGTATTACATTTTTTTTTAACTTATTTGTAAAATATTTTGTTGATATACATGAGTTTGAAGGTACTGATTTGTGTAACTGGAAAAAAGAGTTTAGGTGCATTTATAATCATGATCTTAGAATATAGTCACCATACTATTGTAAAACATTTTCCATTATTTGAAGTATTCTTCTATGGTTTAGTCAGATCTAAACAAATATGATGATCCCATCTTGTGAGTGACTTTTTCTGGCTGTTTGGAATTTTTTCTACTTTCTTTTTCCAAAAATAACAAAGAACGATTTTTAACTCTGACGTGATTTTGAGTTATTAGACAAAACCCAAAACAGTTGGTTTCAAAGAAAACATGTTTGAATGATATTCAGAAAGCTTGCCTGCTGTTTGGCACTGTGGACAAAAAGCTTAACTTGTGGGAGATTATCGAATAATAATTTTCTGATTGTGTTGTATTGCTTGGCTATCTAAAATGTTGCAAAAATTACATATGTTGAGCCATTACATATAATGGATGTGCATGGCATTAAGTTGTAAATGTGGTGCACCATATTTCCCAACTGAAAATTTTGATTTTAATTTGCTCCCAACAAACTCTAGATGTTTCAATGTTTTTGAATTTTATTTTGAGGTAAAACCACTAATCATCTGTTTGCTCATATAAAGACTCATGCACTAAGAACATTTTCCAAAATGTCAACATAAAACACAAAGTTACTGAAGTCTGTTGGTTGGACTTTTGAAGAGAAAAGAGGCACTGAGACTCGAAAAGAATGTATAAATGCTGCAAACGGACACTGGAAAATCTAGTTTTGACAGAAAAAGAAATACTCCATTATACAAAACAACCACTATAGTAAAAAAAATCAAGCTTTTATTTGCTCTGCTTTAAAAATGTTCATTCTGAGCCAAACTTTGTCACCGAATAACACCAGCAAGTCAGACGTGATTGTCAATTCAGAAAAAAAGCCTTCCAGTAGAAACAGTGGCATTCATCTACATTGTTTCACCACACACAGTATTAAATTACACAACAAATGAATGAAAGTGTTTTGATTATGTGCTTTTGATGATCAGCAGTCAGATAATTGAGTGGCAGCATCCGTTGTATATGTTAAACTTCAGGAACTCTTCTCTGATAACTTCTGCAAACATTCCTGTCAAGATGAAAATATGGCACAACTTTTTTTCCTGTTGTAACTGTTTTTTGGTATCAAACCTGTGACATTTTCAGCTTCAATAAAAACCTGAAGGAAAGTGTTTGTTCCTTTTTTATTTCACAAAAGTACGTGAAAGCACAGTTAAAATCGGCAAATTTAAACATTTATACTGAGGTATAAAATCAAATTTTTGTTTCATTATGCTATGGAAGAGGGCATATGCGATAGGATAATTGTAACATTAGTGGCTTGTGATTATCTCAAAAAACTTTTGAGACATTACTGTTTTTAGCCTTTCAGATGAGCGATTTTCGTCATCTGACTGCTTCATTTTATGGGTGAATACAATCCTGGTGAAAAGAAACAAGAAATAAAAAATACTGCATATTTTTCAGTGGTGTTCAAATGTTTACCAAACCAAGTTGGGGAATGTTCCTATTCCTCAAATCTAAATAGGAAGCCAGATTTGATAATAATGCACCCCAGAAAACAATAATTAGCTGTTTTGTTGGAGTGAAATTAGCTAATTGGAACAAATATCATTACTACTTGGAATTTTCAATTATTTATAATTGAAAATTCTTTTGGGTGGGCGCTTTCATTCTAACAGACTTAAAACTAACTTTCAACTTCCAGGGATGTCTGCAAGGCCTCAAAACTATAATGGAGTATGTTTGTGTATTTTCATTCCTCTATTATTTCTCACTACCCTGTGTTTTTGTGCACTTAATACAATTTTGGTTTACATAGTTAAATTCAGATTGTCCACAGGAGTACAGTTCTTTGAATTAAAAGTAAAGGTAGGGCATAATATCAGTTTCATACTCACCACAGTTAGCTGCTTACACAATCTGCAAATCTGCCAATTCATGGGGAATAATGAGAAAAACAAACTCTGAAAGTCTTTGTCAAAAAATATGAGAAGCAATAAAAGGTCCAAACTTTTGTGTTAATACTGTGTGCAATAAATTGATTAGAAGAAGGATGTGCAGACAGTTTAACCTATTAAAAAATAATCAATTTAACTTTAATTTTCAGCAATAAAAAAATTCAAATAAACTTTTATGCTCACACCAATTCAGCACAGAACAAACAACCACTGAAATAGATGTGAATAATTCAGCAGACTTAGAAAAATAAACTACCACCAGGGGGCACCAAAGGATTTTTGAACATCAATTCAGTATCTGGCGCGAGGGATGGCCGCCAGAAATTAATGCGACACCAACTACCAAAAAAGGATGCAACGATTTCAAAAAGGTGACAGGAGCCATCAAATGAAATCTACCAACAGGAGGCACTAAAGGATCTAATTCAGCGTCTTAGACCCAAAGCCGTCAAAAATAAATGCAACAGCAACTACTCAAAAGGATGTACATTTTTCAAATGGCTAAAAAAAAGAAATAAAATGTGCCATTAGGGGGCACAAAAGGTTTTTTCAGCACTAAGTCAGCATATTGGGCTTACAGAGCAGCCTCCAAAATATAATGCAACAGCAACAATGCAGTTTCAATCCAGAAGATAATCTTTTAAAATTATTATTATTACCAAATTAATTTAGTAATTATAATTAAATTATTGTTTTATGGCACTGATAAGAATATAAAAGATCATTTTAAATTTAGACATACAAAATGTATTAAATCCAATGACTTTAAATCCTTTAAAATGTTAAACTGCGGTGTTATTTGCAACTTAATGTGTTTAGTTTAGACTTTAATTAGATACCTGAGCTGCATCCTAATGTCTCCCATTTATTAAAACTCATGCTAGAAAACAAACAAATCAACACAACAACTTGAGAGGAATCTGTTTAGCTTGATGTCCTCAAATTAACTTGATGGCTTAATTTATGGTGCTTGAGCTGATTTTCCCACAGGTCACAGCACAGTGACAAACAAACAGCAATGACGGAAAATTTAGCATCAGTGTGGTTGTGTGGTCAAGATGAGGTGTGAATTCACATCAGGTTTTTTTTTAGTCTACGTTTCAGCCATGACAAATATAGCTTTTATATGCTGTTTTGTTTTTTTAGCGCCGGCATGTACTAAAATAACCACTCCCAATGCAAGTGTTATGACAGTTGCACGATGAAGTTTCCATTGCGGTAAATGCGGCTGTGGGTCTGTTCTTCAGTCGTTACTTAGACATGCTGCTTAGTCACTATTCCGACCCACATGTTTTAAAAGGTGCAAAGAGCTGAATTGCTAATCATTTTGTTGATTAGTATCAGGAGTTTCAATCTTGAAATGACCCCCTTAGACCTTTTGCAGACAAAGCCAAAGGCAGACGTGGGATGTGATTGTCATAGAGCTGAGAAACTCTGTCACCCATTTTTGCTCCAGTCTAAGCGAGTGCATTGGTGCACCAGTGGGCACCCGAGCATTTAAACAGATGGGGCGAGGCTTTCTGAGCGGCCTTCCATGCATTCGCAGTTTAGAAAAAAAAACATCCTAAATCTACCGCTACCATAAATAAGTGAAATATGCAACTTCACAGAAAGATAATTCAAATCAAAGCCCTGCTTGATGCAACACAGCTGCACCCCAGGCATGACGGTTTTTGTTTTCTTGATTAAACTCACATGAGAAGGTCAATATTATTAGGTAGTCTTCCTGTTCTATGTCATTTATCTTTAGAAAAACTTATTATAGCAATGCCTCAAGATTTTTCTTCATTTTAGTATAATCAGTCTAACCTGATAACGAAGGAGCTAACGCTCACCTTCTGACAATGCAGACAACAAATTCGGGAGTGGGTTGTCATCACAAGTTCTCAGAGATGGAAAGTAACTAGTTACATTTATATTACCTTTTGGAAAAAAATATACTATGAGGAGTAGTTTACCACACTGTGCTTTTTACTTTTGCTTCAGTAATATTATGAAGCAACGCTACTCCCGCATGAATGAAATCTTTGGATGCTACCATCCTAACTTGACTAACTTCCCTAAATGAAGAACAAAGATGCTTTAACCACAAATTCACCAGATGCATGCATAAAACTTCAGATTATGTTAGAGTTCAGACACATCCCTCACCTGTAGTCAATATTAGTATTATCTTCATAAGTTTTATAATGAAAAAATATATTTATTTCTTTTCCAAATCTACATAAATGTGTTATTTTGTAATTATATTTGCATTTTTTTTCATTTTGATCCCCAAAATACCAGGGTTTACATGTTACTTTATATTTTTGTTTTCTGATGACATGATCTTTTAATATTAAATGAGATATTACCATCAGTTACTCACTACTTAAGTAGCCTCTATATAATTATTTTTTTATTATTACTTGATTGATTTATTGGATAACTCCATTCAACCTTTACTTGAGTAAATTTATGTCGAATTAGTGGTACTCTTGAGTACAATTTTTGGATACTCTACCTACCTCTGCTGGTTTTGCCAGGGTTTGGGTTGATTTGAAACCCATCTTATCACTGTGAACACACACCCTGCCTTAACTGAGCAATCTCAAAACTGACTGACATGTTCGTTAAGCTTGGTAAAAAATGCTAATAAATATTTAACTAATAGCAGTTTTCGTAGTTGTATAGATTAAGTTGATATTTTGTTTTATTGATTTTAATATAAAATCATTTTTACAGGAAAGCCTGCCATCAGGTAAATAGTTTCTGCTAAATTTAGCTCAACGAAACTTCTAGTGCACTTTGGCTGCTTTTCCTGTTGACGCACAGAACGTTGCACATTCTGAGTAAACATGCTGTGCGGTCTGCCAGACGCATAGAAATGGCCAGCCACAGCCTACATCTTGCAGCTTAGCCACTGCATGTGGCTTTGCTTCTTGTTTCACAGGTAGTTAAGTGCAAACCCTTTGTTCATGCAAATTATATTTTTTTTCATATTTGCATTTGAATTGAAAGACCTCAAGATAAAGAATTTCCACCTGAAATACATGTTCTTGTTTTATGGCATCAGCATAAAAGAGAAAAAAACAAACAAACCAATTTTTTTTTTTTACCTTTCACAAACTTTCATACTTTAAAAGTTATATGGTGGACGATTGTTTCTTTAGATATTGCATCATCTGAGTCAGCAAATTATCTTCACCAGAGCTGTCCTTCTCATTTATTTCCACATACAACCGTGGAGACAATCATTCTGCAATCCTCTGCATAATCTACATGTAGTTGACCTGTTTTGCATCCTCTTCAGCAATGTTCAGAGAAAGTACATAGCAATAGACAAAATGCGGTTAAACATTGTGTTTTTTTGTTGAGTATATTGACATGAAAAGATCAGCTTGATAGTCCAGTCAACCTACCTTCAGTTCCAGAAAGTCCCCAGTGGGTGACTCAAATGTGAACACAGAGGTGGAACCATAGTAATATTTTCTTTGTCTGCAACTGCATTAGATCAACAACTGAGTCAGCTGTCCATGTGCTTTTATTTCTTTGTATTAATTGTATTTATTTGAAATAAACATTTGTTTAAAAATTTGGTGGGAGTCAATCACACATGCATTTAAACTAATCAGTCATAATGTCATACGCCTCCTTCTTTCTCATTCAGCAAAAGAACTTCCATCCATCAGACAATTCCGAAGGAACATATGATGTAGAGAGCGTCTGTTCGTAAGATGTTCATATACCTTTTGGACTGTGTGAGTTTTGGGGTGGAGCTTCCTTCAGAGGGACATTTGGGGAGTTTGAAGGCCATGTAAACACCCCAGATCCTTTTACTGTGGCAACTCAGGCAAATCTGAAGTGTTTGTTTCAGGCTTGATTACTGTTTTGCCATTAGTGGGTTTCAATTGTAGTGGAGCACCCCCATGACGGAGCTGTGTTAGTACTCAGAGGAGGTTGTTAGTGGTTAAGTAACAACAGAATAAACATTTTCAATTGAAAGCAATTGCTGTTTCACTTCTCCTTTGAGTACATGACTCAGTTATCTCTTGGAAAGGTATAGCTAATTAGAACAATTGTATTAGCATTGTTACACATTCTGCCTATCATAATTGCTAATAATATATATTTTTTGGTGTATTTAGCAGACACAAGAGATTTAACTCTCTGACTACAGGAATTGCACTTCCTTTTCCTGAGTGCTTTTGGCAGTCTTATAAGTATGTTTTGTTGTTTATGGTGTACCTGTGGTGTACATTTCATAAATGAGTTAAGTAGGTGCTTCATTACAAATTACCGGCGTGGCACAGTCTTTGCATATGTTGTTAAAGTCTGCCTAACATAAGCAAGAGAGCTCAGATTCAGAGATAAGAGGAGCTCATCCCCGCTCTGAAGTGGTGAGGCTAACAGGCTTACATGCTGACAGCAACCTCTCATCAAAGCACCGGTTTGTCAACCTGATTTGCTTTCTGCACACCGTTTCATCAACACAGTGTACCTGACACTTTGAAGATGTACTTTTTAGAAAATCAAACAAGAAATGTATCTTATGTAACCCAATGTGGCGACAATATGTAGTTTATTTGTTTCAAGCGTCTACGTTTCAGGTGGCTAGGTCTCACTTCTTTTCAATAGTTTTTCAAGATTCTTTTCAATTTGCGTCACTGGTAAATGGAAAAACCCAACTTACTTTGAACAGGGTTTATACACTTCTCAAAATAACTCGACATATCATGAAACTGTGAGTCTTACTGGGGTTTGACGAATTGTGGCAATGAGGTTCTATGAAATTCTCATCTGTTATGCTTCCCTTACCTGTAGTAGATAGGTGCGACTTTACCAAGAGCATGGAGAAAAGTAAATAGATCCTCAGAATAGTGGAAGGCTGGACTTATCTCTGCATGGAAGAAACATAGGTGAGTAGATGAGTTAACCTCGCAACAGTGCAGAAACCACAAGTAAAAAGTCATTCTGTGGTATTCGGGACACTCTTCTATGAAGAATTGGACCGAGGGCAACTGTGAACTTAGATCCTAGAGGAGAATTCAGGAATAAAATTCAAGAACAAAGTAAAACATAATATGAGCAGTCGAGAGTAGTAAAGCAACAAATCTAACTGTGATTCTATGATTGATCAAAAATGACATTTATATGAGCATAGCTAGAGAAATCATATAAATATACAGACATTTATATGAGCATAGCTCTTTATAAAGTCCAAAAGCTCTAAAACACGTCACACTACTTCAGACATTCAAGCACAAGCAAACAACCTGATGGTGGAAAGTGAAACTCTACTTTACATACAGATGTTTTAACTGAATCTGTGGCAGATTCAGTTAAAACATGTTTTCTGACAGAATCCTCTTTAATAATATCTGTTACGGCTGGTGTCAGCTGATGAGGATGGATCTATGAAAGATCCATAGCATGAAGTTATGATCTGATTATTTAGATAAATATCCTGTTAACTACTTAATCAGATTAGTACAAAAAGTAATAAAGAAAAACCTTCCATGTTCTAGTTTGCATGAATGAAGCTGCTTTTATGATAATCCTTAAATGGGTATGAACATACATTAAAGTTGGGCAAAAAACACAATATCTGCCCCTTTTAAACTGTGTTGCAGGACTGCATAGTGTTTTATTGTAAAAATGTATACATATCCATGTCATCAGCAGAGATTATTTTGATTTAAAATTTCCTCTTTATTTATTTATTTTTTTGTAATACGTTATCCAAACATGTGGGATGTCTTTTTGATTTTTTTTTTTCTTCAGACATTTGGATTCAGTATATTTGCAAGACCTATGAGGTGAGAATTGCTACATTGTGATGACTTAAGAAATCTAAAGTTCAAATGTAAAAGACCTGATTTCTATCAGATTGCAGAGAATCTGCTTCAACAATGTCTGCTTTATTCTGGTGACCTCTTTTGTTGCACTATTTTCCCCCTGAAACATTGTTCAGTTTAAAAATATATACATTTCACTGTTTTTCATTGACGTTACCTGTGCCTGTAATAGTCCCCTATAGCTTCAGGTTGGGGGAAACAGAAATACTTCTGCACAAACAGTAATACAGTGTCTTCAATATAGATGAATGATGCTGAAAACTAAAGAACTTTCATTATAGCAACCTGACCACACCTAACATACTTTGTTGCGTGTTTCAGATTGTTGGTAAATGTTTTAATATCAGCTGAAAACAAAGGAAAAAGCTCCTCTATCATAAGCATTGGGATAAATTCTTTTTTGATAGTTTTAATAGTAAATCTGTTCTGAATAGAATTTAGGTAACTTTAATTATAGCACTGAGTGAACATGTTAAACAACCTTAAGAGAGGACACTCTTACTTTTAATATTACCTCCCTTTACTACAAATTGATGACTGAACTTTGAAATATACAGTAGTTTTTTTTCTAACTTCAAAAAGGAAACAGTTGTTTTATCTTACCACAAACATATAAATAAAGTAACATAACAGGGACACATGGCTGAAGACATTGAAATCTATAAAAAGCCATTTGTCACTAGCAATTAAATGTTATATAGTACAGCATTGTACTGTGAAAGTACAATTCTTCTCTTTTTAAAATGGATAGATATTGTTCATCTTTACCAATACCAAGTTCAAAGGAGACTTCTCCAACCTAAACATTTGCTAAATAAACCTACGCTGCATGTATGGTAAGTTAACCAAACCTTTGGCAATATGGCTTTATTTGAAAAAAATTAAAACCTGTATTTGCATGATTGTTGTACAAAACCACAAAATTGAAAAACAAACAAAAAAAACCCAAGTCTGAAATACTTCCTTACAGTAATGTGTAACAGGTATTACTTCTTATTGCAGATAAGATGAAAATGGGTCAATTTCGTGAGGTTTGTGGGTGTGCGTCTTCTGCATTTTAACCAATCAGCTTGATTTCAATCTTGTCGATGTTGATAACCTAAATCTTCCATCTTAGTTGAAAATCGTCATTCGCGCAGGAGAACGGTGATACAATGGCAACGTTCAGAGGACTGTCTGCGTTAATTCTTCTCAGAACAATGAGTGAGTTCAAAGAAGATAATTATTTAAATGTGTAAAGTTTATGTTTTGTTTTTAGACTATGTTAGTGTCCTTTTAGCTGTTCTGTGGTTTTAATAATTTTGTTTTTCCTTTGTTTTAGTTGTGATTGAAACCCTAAAGGTTCCTGACAAAATCCCTCTGACTGAAGCTGAACTTGGTCAAACTGTGAATCTGACATGTGATACATCAGGTCATGATAATGGATTGTTTTTCTGGTATAAGATGAATTATGGACTTATGGTCCAAACAGTTGTTAGCGGGACTTTTAGTGACTTAAAGCTTGATAAGAACTTTTCAAACTCAAGGTTCCAAGTTGAAAATGTGGGAGACATAAATTTGCTCATAATCAGAAATGTCACCAAAGAGGATGAAGCAACATATTTATGTCAGACAGGAGCGGCATACAACCTGGCATTTATTAGTGGTACAAATTTGATTGTGAATGGTAAGATCACTTCATTTTTGGTTTCTTGCTATTTTTGGGTTCATGCCAAATCAAATCACATTATTAAAAAATCTTTTTTATTTGCTTTTTCAAACTCAGATTCTCAAAATAAAAAGTCTTTTCGTGTGAAACAAACTTCAGACACGAAGTCGAGTTTGCTTGGAAGCAGTGTGACTCTACAGTGTTCACTTCACTCAGAGAAAAAAGAAAAAGAAAGCACAGACCAGTGTGCAGCTGAACATGATGTGTTCTGGTTCAGAGCAGAGTCAGAATCGAATCCAGGATTCATCTATGCTGATAACAACTGTGGAAAACAAGCAGGAAGCAGCTGTGAATACCGTCTGTCTGTACGAAGCTCCTCGGATGTTGGGACTTACTACTGTGCTGTGGTCACTTGTGGAGAGATTCTGTTTGGAGAAGGAACCAAAGTGGAGACAAGCAAGCTTTTGGGTACATCTTTATCTTTCTTCTTGACTTTGCAATTAATTTACATATACTGAAGGCTTTAGAAGTAGAAATGTTGTATTTACAATAAATAAAAAATAATTGCTTTGCAACCAGTGTAATTCACAGATTTTCACAAATTACAAAAATTTGTGTCAAAGACGTTATGTTATGTAGTGTAAGAAGTATGGCACTACTTTCCTTGCCTTGTAAATTAAGTGGATTTGTAAAAGTGAAAACAGTTACCATAGTGTGACTTTAAGAGACAGAGTTTCAGGTATTGTTTTCTCAAGACAACCCATACCCAAATGCTAATGAAAATATTTCAGGATTATCAATAATCTTCTACTTCGCAACTACGGAGTAATGGTAAACACTGATTAAAAAACTAAAAGCTGAATCTAAGCTGAAGATTGGATTCAGGAAAACCTCTAAAATAGTATTACATAAGATGTACAGTATATGTAAAGTATATGTTATTATTTTTAGGAGAAGAATTGTTCCTGTATGCTATCGTACTGCTCGGAGGACTTTTGGCTTGTTCTGTACTTGTGAACATCACTTTGATTTTCCAAAGAAGAAAGCCAAGGCAACTTCGTGAAAGTCACAAAGGTAAGTTTGTTGTGTGTATAATATTGACAGTATCTTATTTATGACTTAAACTATGTAGACCAGGGCCTGATTTAGGAAGGTATTGGCCACATTGCTCATAGAAATGACTAATTGGATGAATTCAATTACATTCTGGGCTGGTTTCTACAATTCAACATCATATTACTGTACAAAACCCAAACCCACAAAGCTCCAGGCTATTGCAAGCTATTGGCAAGCCGTTGCAAAACTCTGGGCTAAGTGTATCAGTCACGTCCAAGTCCATTGCGTGGAAAGGTGTAGGTCCACATCTTCACACAGACAGATCGATGAGCTTTGCTTACTTGTTTCGCTTTTAAGGTCTTATATAACATAGGTATGACGTCATTTGAGGTGCTGCAGCCCTCCTCTTCTAGTTTCCTTTAACTGAGAAGCTATCACTTTTCCTCTCAAAAGCCTCCCCCAACTTACTTCCTGCTATGAGGAGTTAACATCTAACTAGTTATTTACCTTTTCAGCACTTAGATCCCTAAATCACAATTCATAGAGAATTTATCAGAGAGGATTCTCACAACCTGCATCTGAATGCCTCATCCTGCCTCCTTCTGTGGGTTAACCAGACTGAGTAACCAGATCATAAATAGATGGCATTCATTAAATATTTGCTCTTTTGTCATCACAACTGGATCAGTTCCAGGAGATCCAGGGATGTTGTTTTAAAGGGGACCTTTTAAGTAAAATTCACTTTTTGCATGTTTTTATACTTCCATTTGGGTTCTAAACTGCTTTTAATAACAGGCCAAACGCTTTAACAACACCCAGATGTTTTTTGGCAACAAGTTAATGTTTTTTGGTGTCTGGAAAATGAGCTGTTTCAAAAACCTCCCTATTGTTAAGTCACAATCGATGAGTACTGCGCCATTACCCGGTAACATAAGTAGAGCTGCAGCATGTTTGGCCAGACTTTTCTTGACTTGATGGAACAAAAGCTTCAGAAATCTTCACACCAAGCCATAGGACTTGGAAACTTTTGGACAAATGGTCTTGGCCATATAGTTTTGGATAGGCAAGTTTTTTTGTTGTATTTTCCATCCTTGCTATTCAAGGGTGATGGCATCTTGTCGCTATGGAAACCATTTTCCACATTATGGACACAGTCTCCTCAGCGACTGTCCACAGCTGACAAGAGTGCCTGCCTGACTCAGTCCTTGTCTTAATGTTTCCTCTTTGAGGTCGCACCAAACTGCCTTAGTTACAGTGTGGACTCATACGTGATACATTTTAAATCATCACAAATTACAGATATAAAAATTACATTCACTTAATATTGATTCATTTGCAAGTCTGGTCCAACAAATAAGAAAACACAGTTTGATTTAATGATGATTACATGCGAGTTTGCCTCAGTAACAGGTAAACAACATTATAAGAGAAAACGCTGTCAGTGCATATTCTAACATTACTCAATCACTCAGAGGTCCAATAGTTTTGTGCTTTGATTATGTGGTTTTCCAGAACATATATGGAAACAAGGATTGATCTCACCCAATATCAACAGGGGTTTTATCTGATGGTCAAAAGGATGATTGCTGCAATTAATGTCTCTTTCCTTTAACAGAAGATACAACAGTTACATCTCTTACTGAACTGGATGAGGATCAACCATGCAATATGGTAAAATCATTTTTAATTTTCTATGAGCAAAACTAGCAAAGAGTCCATATGTCACCTATTGGCAGCAATAGTTTTGTATTGAACTAAAAGAACTCAAAAATCATCACTTTGGACAGAAATAATTGCAAACAATGTATAAATGAAGGAGGGAAATGGTAATGTGGGCAATGTGAGATACTAGATTGCATAAAAATCCTGAAAAAAAGCAAATGAATTACAACCCATTTTATTTTGTTCAACACATGATGTTTTTTTGGAGATTAGATTTGCATAAAAGTTTTGTGTAAAGAAAACAGGCTGTGGCACATAATAAAACACTGACACTGATAAAAATATAGCATCTACAGCAGCAGCTTATCACTTGTCTTAAGATTACTGCATTAAAGATGTCAGGCACTACATTGCCAGATTAGACCAAAACCATTTCTGTTTCTGTAAACTGGTTAAATAGACACTTGGGCATTTTTTAAATAATTGAAGACAATATATTTTGTATACAAGACTAAACTCCGATGTCTCACCTATTTTAGCAGGATGGTGAAGAGGATGGGATGAACTATGTGGCGCTAAATTTCTCCTCACGAAAACCTGTAAGATGGAAGAGTAAGAGGGAAACATCAAACGACGGCACATATTCAAACATTAAACTGTCCATGAAAGGCAGCATCCAACAAAGGGATAATATAAAGTGAACATATGTACAAAAATGTCACTTCTGTGTTGCTTATCATAATTGTAAATATGGATTTTGAGGGCTGATCAAATATTTGGCGCAATGTTGTTGTATACTAACATTTTGTACTGCCTTAGCATAGAAAGCTTTTTCCAGACTTTTAGAACAGAAATGTGATTATATATTGTCGTATATCCTTTTCTTATCTTGTTTTTCTTGTCTCTTGTATTTTGCTGTTATGGAAAGAGTTACCAAGTTTTTTACTCATAGTTTGTTTGATTCACGTTTTCATTCATGTGACATATAAGATTCTCAATTGTGAGGTGCTCATTATTAAATGTCATTATTTTTTCTGTTATATTAGGTACTGTGTCATGGGGGAAGCAGATTATCTTGGCTGTTGTTTTGTTTCAGAAATGGGTAATCTCATTCATTAACAATAAGAACTGTTTTCTGGTTTCTGAGCCAGTTTAGGAGGAAGCTCTTTAGGTCTTGCCTCATACTTCTTGTTGATGTTAGAAATGAACTTTTTCTTACTAGTTTGGTAAGAAAAAAGTTTAAAGAAAGAACTTATGTGTTTTTATATGTCAGGGTTCAATTTGTGTGACGACAGCAGCCTTTTGAAGACAAACCTAGTAAACATGAACATATTTGCAAAGTTGGGGAAAAAAGCAACATCTGGCCCTTGTAAGTTGTATTGCAGCAGCTCACAGTGTTTTGTAATAAATCTGCACAAATAACCATGTCACCAGCACAGACCATTTAAAATTTCATTTTCCTCTGTATCTTTTGTGTAAAACATTAACTAAGCATGTGGAACATCTTGTTTTTGTCAGATACTGCGATCTATGCAAAGTGGAGCATGTAATATTGTGATGACTTAAAGAATCTACAGCAAAGACATAGAAGACTTGATTTTTATCACGTTTGAGCAGACTCAAGATATAGTGAGTCTGTTTCAACAACCTGTGAACTATTCAGGTGACCTCTTTTGCTGCACCATTTTCCTCTCAGACCATATTCTGATTTCTGAAAGAGCCCTGAAACAATAAACATTGCTATTAGCTGATGTTAGTCATTTTTTGGCTGAAATGAACAACTGGTGTTTATTTCCATCTTAATGCGATTTGTTTGTGTTTTTAATGTCGTATTGCATACATCCCTCAAGTCAGTTTAAGTAAATTTACTGGTCACCTGAAAAACGATGAAAATGTAGACACCTTCATCAAAGACAGTCCTCAGGCTGCCCGGGACAGGATGTGAAAACTGGTCATGTCTGGGAAAAAGAGCACGTTTGGTCGCTCTGTTAAAGGGACATATAAACAAATATTTCATCTTAATGTCAAAACAAGGTTTCATTCTTTGTTTTATAATAAGAAAATATTGCTCATCCTTAACAATTCCAAAGAAATGCAAACATTTGCATGATTTATATGTTTTTGTTCAAAATAATTAAAGACTACAAACGTAGGCAGTGATTGTTTCACAAAGCCACAAAAATGAAACTAAGTTTTAAACTCCTCCTTACAGTCATGTATGAAAGTTTTACTTTTATTGTAGATTATATGAAAGTGGGTCATTGTTTTACATATTTGTGGGGTGTGCACTCTTTATTTTAGCCAATCAGAGTAATTTCCATCTCGTCAACGTTGACAACCAAAATCTTCTAACTTGGTTGAAAGAGGTCAGTTGTGCAAGACAAAGGTGAAAAAATGACATTGATTGGAGGACTGGCTGCTTTCATTCTTCTAACCACAATGAGTGAGTTCAAAGAAGATAATTACTTAAATGTGTCAAATTTTTGTTGAGTTTTATACTGTTTTATAGTACTTCTTACTGTTGTTCTGTGTTTTAATATGGCTGTTATTTCTTTGTTTTAGGTGTGATTCAAACCCTACAGATTCCTGACAAAATCCCTCTGACTGAAGCTGAACTCAGTCAAACTGTGAATCTGACGTGTAATGTACCTGGGTTTGACAATGGATTGTTTTTCTGGTATAAGATAAATTATGGACATATGGTCCAAACAGTTGCTGGAGGCAGTTTTAATAAAGTGGTTCTGGATCAGCACTTTCCAAACTCACGATTCCAAAGTGAAAAAGTTAAAGACATGTATTGTCTCATCATCAAAAATGTCAGCAAAGAGGATGAAGGAACATATCTTTGTCAGGCAGGATCAGCATACAAAATGACATTTGTTAATGGCACAAATTTGGTTGTGAATGGTAAGATATCTTTATCATGTCTGAAGATATCTTCATATCCTCATACAAAGATATATGTTTTCATTATGTCTAGTAAAAAGAATTTGTTAATTAACCTTTCCGTGATTTTTATTTGCTTTTTCAAACTCAGATTCTCAAAATAAGAAGTCTTTCTATGTGAATCAAGCTTCAGACGTGAAGTCAGTTTTACCTGGAGCTGAAGTGACTCTGCATTGTTCACTTCTATCAGAGAAAAAAGAAAAAGAAAGCACAGACCAGTGTGCAGCTGAACATGATGTGTTCTGGTTCAGAGCAGAATCAGAATCGAATCCAGGATTCATTTATGCTAATAAAACACGCTGTGGAAAACAAGCAGGAAGCAGCTGTGAATACCGTCTGCCTAAAACTATACGAAGCTCCTCGGACACTGGGACTTACTACTGTGCTGTGGTCACTTGTGGGGAGATTCTGTTTGGAGAAGGAACCAAAGTGGAGACAAGCAAGCTTTTAGGTACATCTTTATCTTTTTTCATCTTTGCAATTAATTTACACATGCCTAACAAGTTTAGAAGTAAATGACAAATGAATTGCTTTGTAGTCACTGCGATTGTGAGCCACACAGACCATATGAAAAATGCCACAGCATATGATTTATTAAATCCCTGTAGTGGATTTAGGAAAGTCACTAAAACAATATTACATGTGTTACATTACATGTAATGTCTATGTTTTTATTTTTAGGAGAAGAATTGTTCCTGTATGCTATTGTACTGCTTGGAGGACTTTTGGCTTGTTCTGTACTTGTGAACATCACTTTGATTTTCCAAAGAAGAAAGCCAAAACGACATTGTGAAAATCGCAAAGGTAGGTTTGTTGTGTGTGTATAATATTTTCTCTAAATTGTTTGCACGTGTGTTAAGCTATATACACTGGGGTCAGATTTAAGAAGATATTGGGCACCTCACTCATAGAAATGACTAATTGGATTAACTTAATTAAATCTTGGGTATGTGAAAGTCCATTCAACATATTTCTCCTATGGAAACCCCAAACCCCAAAGCTCCAGGCTATTGCCCTGGTAAGTCGTCCTAAAAGTCTCAGCTTAGCGTTCCAGTCACCTTCAAGTCCATCGACTGTAAAGGTTTATTTCCACTTCACAAAGACAGATTGATGAGCTTTGATTTTTCATGTACAAAGTAAGGTAAAAGGCAAATATAAGAATAGCAGAACACCTAATTATCTTTTCACCACTTATAAAATAGAGGACCTGATGGTGAAAAGATTACTGCAACTAATGTATTATTCCATTAACAGAGGATACAACAGTCACAAGTCTTACTGAACTGGATGAGGATCAACCATGCGATGTGGTAAAAACATTTATTTTTTTCTATGTGCATAAATAACAGAGAATTAATGGCAGCTTAGCTGATAATAATTTTCTCTACTTGAAAGAAAGAGATATCGCTACATGCAGAATCAGTTGTCAAGGCATACCTTCTATGAAAAGAAAACATAACACCATTGCAAAACTTGTATAAATGAAGAAGGAAAAAATGGTTAGTGTGGACAAAACGAAACGTGATTACATAGAAATCCTGATAAAGATGCAAATGAATTAAAACCTGTTTTATTATGTTCAACACATGGCGTTTTTTTTTGGACATTCGTTTTGTATAAAAATGTTTGAGTAAAAAAATAAAGCTGAAATGCTGACACTGATGAAAATATAACATTCACAGAAACAGCTTATCACTTGTCACATGAAACAAATCATTTCTGTTTCAGCAAACTGACTATATAAAAACATGGGCATCTTTGGAATAATTAAAAACAGATTTTATCTATTAAAAAAGCATATATATGTTCTATAACAAACTGAACACAAATGTCTAACCAATTTGAGCAGGATGGTGAAGAGGATGGGATGAACTATGTGGCACTAAATTTCTCTTCACGAAAACCTACAAGATGGAAGAGTAAGAGGGAGACATCGGACAACTGCACATATTCAAACATTAAACTGTCCATGAAAGGCAGCATCCATCAAAGGGATAGTATAAAATGAACATATGTACAAAAACATTTGACTTTTCTACATTTACATTATTTGGAAATATTCATTTTGAGAGCAAATCAACGATGTATCACAATAATATTGTACATTAGCATTGTACAATAGTGCTAATTATTGTACAATAATACAATAATTATACATTATAATAATAAAACAAAAAAATATTGTAAGAAAATCCGGTTGCTTTTCTTTGGTCTGCAGCGCTTTTTCCAGGCTTTTAAAATGTACATGTTAATATGTTGTTATATGTTTTAACATATTTGTTTTAAGCTGCTTGACAGAGAATAAAGAAATTTGATGTGACATATTAGAGTCATGATAATGTTGTGTTAATATGGAAGTTCATTATCCTATTAGTGAACATATAAATAGAAAGCTATTTTTTATGTAGTTTCTTGTTCTGTGTGCTGCTAAAATGTTGTAACAGTTATTTGATGAAAATATTAAAAAAACAGTGTTGTCTTATTTTAAACAGTTAAATTTTATTAAGGCAAAAAGCTGTAAAACAGTTTTTGGTTATTAAAGTGCTCTAAGTGTATACATGTAAATGTGGCTAATTGTATATTTTTCAGATTTCTTTGTATAGTTATATCTCAATTTACATCTGCTTTTGTCTGGCAATGTTGGGTCTTTCTTCCACCTGTTTTCTCAATTCTGGTGTGTATTTGTGTGGTGTGTATTCATTGTTTTACTATGGTTTAATAATTTTCTTTTTTCTTTTTCTGACCTATTGTCTTGGCCCTATTATGAACTGGTGGCCTTGTAGGGGTGCACTAAATTTCTATTTCATTGACCGCCCTGGTGGTGAAGCACCTGCTAATGAGCCTCTTGAGTCTGAAATGCTATGAACATTTGAGTTACTAAATTATTTAAACTCTTGACTCCAGATGCAGCTCTTGCGAAAGTGATTAACATAAGAGTTAAGTAAAGAAAATAAAGGGTAAAATCAACAACTTTGTAATCACCAGAATGTTTTTTCATCTGTTTATAACAATATTTATTTGTTCTATACTTGATTTATACAGTTAACATTATTCAAATTAGCATACTTTTTGTACAGAATGTACAGAAAGTTACTTAAATCAAGAATAGTAAACCCAACATATCTAGATCATTGTTAAGAAAAAAAGAAAAATTGGTTGTTGAAACAAATTCAAGAAAAGAGCTTTCTCAGTCTTTCAATTTGGCACTAAACAGTGGAAACCTAGGGGCAGGTACTGTTTTTCTAAATGTACTGGGTCAACAATCCCAATCATTCAATTCAGATAATACAACCACTTCCATGACCATGGTAGTAAAAATTCAACACCAAAGCATGCAGGTTGTTTCTAAAACCATTTGTGAAAGAATAAGTTGCTCTAAAGATATTACCATGAACTCCAGCATGGTGCTGTGATAGGATAAGCCCTGTGCAACAAGCATAGTCCAGAAATTTTCTCACTAGTGGAAGCAGTGGGAATGACAGGAGCTCATCCACAAAGTGATAGGCTACTTAAAACAACAGAACAGTCCAGCAGATGCTAAGATGCACGAGCTGCCAACTGTCTGCAGAGACAATAACTGCAGACATCCAAACTTAATGTGGCCTTCAGACAGTATCATGGACAGTGATAGAGAGCTTCAAGGAGACTGAGCAACCTTACATCACCGAGTTCAATGGAAAACATCCAATGCAGTTGGAAAGTGCTGAAAATTTTGCCAGCAGGGAGAACAAACCATGAGGGCAGCAGGGAGAACAAACCATGGCGAAGGTGGAAGGGGTCTTTTGTGATTTCCTGAACCCCGGTCAGGCAGCGACTGCGAGCTGCCTGACCGGGTTGTCAAGGAAGATTCTCTCAGCTGTCCTCACCACTCTCTCTGTACATTTCCAGTCAGAGGTGTTACATGCCCCAAACCAGATAGATGCTGCTGGTCAGTATCCTCTCTATTATCCCTCTGTAGAAAGTGGTAAGAATGGGAGAGAGGAAGTGTGTTCTTCTCATGAGACATAAGAAGTGCAGACTTCGCTGTGCTTTCTTCACCAGACCAGAAGTTTGGAGGGACCAGGTAAAAGTGTCTGTGATTCTTCCTGAAATTAGCAACAATTTATTTTGTTTTGTTGACATTCAGGACATGTCTATATGTCTATATAGTCATCCCTTTCAGCAGTTTAATATTTAAAAAATAATTTCAAGACAGATCTCTCCCTGCTGTAGTCTGACTAAATGCTTTGATTATATGAGCTCTGGTGATCAGTACGTTTTAGTTTTGCTCGTACATTGAGTAGTCATTCCGAGAACTGGAGAATTCAGCTTCTCATTGTGTGGATACCTGAACATCTGTGATAAAGTCTGTCCCCTGTATGTCTTAATATTACTTAAGAACCTGTTGGTGGCGCTATTTGAAAAGCTACAAGTTCATTAAACATGTTGTTATTAACATGTTTGACTACCAAGGACATGTATGTCAAGTACCCAAATTGTGTACATACTGTACTTTATTAATCAAAGAATTACATCCAGGTCAGAGTAAAACATGACTATTGACCACAAATATGATAGTAATTTCAAAAATACGGGAAGGAATACATTTTTTCAGGGACAGAAGCTCATTGTGGTAGAAAGAATACTTTGTGTTGTTTGAGAAAACCAATCAGATGCAGTTGAGTGTCTGGATCGCCACACCCCCTCCTGTTACTAAATCATCAAGTGTCTTTATGTGGACAGTGTCAGCATGACTCTGTTATGGATCACAGTCTTTCTTCTTCATCAAGGATGCAAGTACTTTGAACAAAATTTGGATTTTGTATGTTTTTTTTCACCCTCTGTTTTTATTTTTAACCTAGATGCTTTGGTTTCCGTGGTCACCGTTCAGCTTGGTGAACCTGTAACTTTTACTTGTGATGTTATGAATAAATTTCAGAGCACCACTTGGCTTCAGTGGTACAAGCAAAGTGCTGGAGACGCTCTGAAATTAATTAAGATGCAGCGAAAAAACATCGATCCTAGTTTTGGGCCAGAATTCGCAGCTTCGAGATTCAGTACAACAAATGATGGAATAACAAGCAACCTAACAATTCTGAGGACAGTTCAACAAGATGAGGGGATGTATTACTGTGCTCTTATAGACTGGACTGAATCTATTTGGAGGGGGACTCATCTGATGGTAAAAGGTAATAGCGAGATCTCAATATTGCAATGTTTAGAAATCTTTGTTCTTACTACAAAAAGGAAAATTTAAAAAAATCAAATCACAAAATATAAAACTACAGTTTCACCAATTACATATATTGCAGGGCTATATGATGTGTGTGTATTAAGTTTCTAGAAGATACGTAATAAGAAGTTTTACCACCGTAAAGTTTGATGGTTTAACAGAACATGTAATTCATGAGCTTTAGCAATGAATTATTGATGCCTCTCTTTTTGTCATTTTTTCCACTGCTCTTTAGATGCAAAAGAAAACAGTCCTTGCAAATCAGCATATGTGTAAACATTTGAAAAAAATATTTTATGTGTTAAAGTTGCATAGATGTTTTATATTTATCATTATTTTTAATAGAAGCCAATAAACAAGTTTCCTGAAATAGTCAACATATCTGCTGGAATATATTTGTTTGTTTTTCTTTCTCCAAATTGTCTCCTAATTTCAAAATGTTTTAAGAACTGCTTTCAAAGTTTAATGATTTTTTTTCAGACTAGATGAAACCAGATTACATTATTTCTGACTTGAAATTGCTTTGATATGCACTAAATGTTTCTAAGAGTAATGTAATTCATTTAGAAACATTTCTTTTTAAGTGGTGTGCATTGAAAGTTTCAAAATTACAATAATTCTTGTGAAATTGTCTATTGTGTATTATATACCAGAGGTCTTACTCTTTAAAGATAACATTATTATTTTTATTATCACAGGAAAGTCAAACTCATTGACCTACACAATACTCGACTCAGAGACTCTGCAGTGTTCAGTCGTCTTGGAGTACTGGAACAACTCCTGCTTAGCAGATCTCAGCGTGTTCTGGTTCAAAGCTGGATCCAGCAAATCTTACCCAAATATCATATACACTGAAGGAAAAAGAGAAGATAATTGTGAGAAAAGCCCTAATGCCCAGAGGAAATGTAATTTTCTCTTCCCCGGGAGCATCAGCTCCTCTGACCTTGAGAATTATTACTGTGCTGTCGCCACATGTGGAGAAATTCTATTCGGAAATGAAATCAGAAAAGAAGAAGGTAATAATACGCAACATGCAAAATTTGTAAACAGAGACATAAATATTTTCATTTATTTTTTCTATCTTATTCAGGGCAAAGTTACAAAACTTGGATCCTGCTGATCATAATAATCTGTTTGGGAATTTCTGTGATTGTAAATATAGCTTTGATTTGCAACCAGATATTTGCGTGTAAAATATTTAAAGGTAAGTGTTATTTACAAAATTAGATCCACTTATTCTCCTTAACTTTAAAAATATACCAGAAATTGAAAACTTTAATTCATGTAATGCATTTAAATAGAAGCTATCTGACATGTAACAGGCACAATACATGTTGCTGTTTGTTCAGTGTGTGCAGAAAACCCCTCAGAAGAACAAAAAGATGAAACTGTAAGTAAATCAAATCAGTGTTATTTGGTTGAAATTTCTATTTTTATAGCCTAGTGTTCAATATAATTGTACATGAAATAATTTTTTTTCTGCACAGCCTGGTGAAGGACAGGATCTGAACTATTCTACGTTACATTTCTCTGGAGGAAAAACATCAAGAGGGACAAAGAAGAACGAGTTGAAGACTGAAATTGTGTATTCACAAGTCAAACAATCAGTTTGAATGGATGTCAAGTTGCTCAATTGTGTTGTGAGGAATCCTTTTCTAATACATAAATAGTGTTGTGAGAAATTATAAAGGAAATTGGGGACACAAATAAACATAATAAAAAAGACTAAATCTGTACTTTATTGTGCCAAAATTCCGTTTTTTTAAATGTAACATTTCATGCTTATTTTTGCATAAGTTTATTATAATTATTCATAAACGTTTTATGTTAGAGGTTTTTATTACTGTCCTTATAAATAACATAAAAAACACATTTAGAGAGCTCAGCTAACAATACATCTTAACAGAAAAACACGATCTTAAAGCTGCAATGCTGTAAAGTTGTATTTTAAGCTCTTCCTGTGTAAAATCCCAAATTAAAAACATAAACAATCTGTCTATTGATAGTATGCTTTTAATTTATCTGGCATGGAAACATTCCTTTGATGTTGTGACCTTAAATATAACCATTATAATTGCTATCACTTTTAATAGAACATAGGTAATAGGTCAGAAATGTTTGATGTTGAAGTTTCACACAATGCAGTTTTTCCTGAATATTCACACAAGGATTTACTATTATGGGTGAGCTTAGAAATAAACCAAGTTACTGTCTGATAGCTGACTTGTTGACTCATCGATTGAATTCATGGAACGCTTTTCTTGTCATACTCTTCACTCAAAGCCACATTCATCCAATTGCACTCATATCATACATTGATATGCAGATTGGCAAACAACTTGGAGTTAACTGCCTTGCAAAAGGCATGAAACAGGCAGAAGCCGGAGTTGAACCCACAACTTTCAACTGCTCTTACCACTGAGGCACAGTTACCCTTTCACCACCTGTATATTTGTGTCATTTAAAAACCCCAACTTTGTGGCGTGAAGACACTCTGGCACATTTAGGTTTCTGGGTTTGTGAACCTTAAAGTTCACAAACCCAATGCAACCACAGAATCGTCCAAATTACAACATTGTACTCATTTTCAAGAGAAGGACACACGCCACATGAATGTCTCTGAAAAACAAAGTTATTCAAAGGCTATATTTATTAATTTCTTTCAGTTTGCATGATGGTTATATTGTGTAGTCTGTTTTATTTTCGTTGAGGAGAGAGGAAAGTCACATATATAGATCTGTTGTTCACAGAAGTCATCCAATCCTTCATTTTATTTGCTTTACCCAGTATTACAATTGACAATTCAGGCTATGCCTGGTTATCAGATTTATTTTTCCCTGTGTACATTACAGTATAGGCTACACAATTTCATTTATTAAAATTTTTCCCGTACTTAATATTAGCAGGCTCAAAATGACTTAAACTATGCTTCAGGTTATTATGGTGTTGGAAACTTAACATAGATGTTTTGCTGGCTGTTTTTGTCTGAAACCTTTTCAGAAATGAGAATTGCATTAA
>CAEFZX010009532.1:0-39540 GCA_903066825.1 Alfaro cultratus | reverse complement strand
CATGTGATATGATATAATAATGTGTAAATTTCCACACATAAGTCGCTCCGGAGTATAAGTCGCACCCCCGGCCAAACTATGAAAAAAACTGCGACGTATAGTCCGGAAAATACGGTATGTTTGCTACAGATTCAGACGTGTAGAACGACAATAATGAAGCATCACTTACTCAAAGCTGCACATTTCATGATTTCCAAGATGAAATGGTGTGGAGTCTTCGCTTCACTTTCAGTCTGACAAAAAATATCAACAATTTCTGTATTCCTAAATACTGGGTTAGCTGTAGAATAACAAAATATTTCTGATCTTCCTGCTGTTTCTTTTGATATCACTCAACAGTTATGAGTGAAGGAAGTGCACAGAGTTGCATTCAAAGCCTCTATTTACAGCTGAATTTATAAACACTGTTAGATCTTTACATATCACCAGCTGGTGTTTAGAAATCCTGATTTCAACTTTGTGTATAACTCCTGTTTTCATTGCTAATAATAAATAATGTTTGTACACAATGACTGTTTAAAATATTGCAGAGGGATTTGTGTGTTCCCTGCAGACACCAAGAGGACAGGAAATTGAGATGTTTGATATTTAAAACCTCACACAGTGAGTGAGTATTGTCCTGATTTAATTGCTGCTGCAGTAAGTGCGTTAAAATCTAAAACCTGAAGCATGCATCGCTGAGATGACTGAGTCAAACCTTCACTGGTGAATGTTTCAGCCTTTGTTGTAAAGCAGTGTTCTTAGAGAAACCATCCTGTAGCTCACGCACTCATAAAGATTTATTATTGTGAGTGAATCAACAGATTTATACATCATACTCTTCCCAACCATGTAGGAAAAACGTTCAATATTTCTGTATTTTACTGGATAGAGTATCTGAAGCATGGTGGTAAACCTCACTCCATATTCAACTCAGTTTACCAAAAATCATTTCATTTTAATCACAGATACATTCAAATTGATCCTAGTCATCAAACAGCATTAGTTTATTATTTAAATTAGTTTAAAGAGATCAGAATAATAAAACTTCTCTTTTACATTCTCACAGATCTCTTTCTGGGTAACGAAGCTGCCCAGAAACCCTAAAAACTGTTTTTCACTTAGTGAGAAATTTAAAATTTAAGAATAAATTTTAAGATAAAAAATTCTGGACAAAAGCCGTTCATGTTAGTCCAATCGTTATGGGCGACTCATTTCAGTTTTCGCACACAATGGCACCCAAGAATGCTGCTTTATTGAAAAATTTGGTAGAAGAAGTCAGAAAAGCAGAAAACATGAGTAAAAGACTGTTGGCATGGCAACAGTGATAAATAATTGCTAAATAAATTTCCCAAGGTGGAGCACCAACCCTGGAACATTTTTGGTTTTAAGTGTTGAGAATTATATTCTGAGTGTTTCCATCAACCTTAAGTTCACAGTTGAGCTAAATTTTTTCTCCTATCAGTGAAAACGTCTCTGTTTGCCGGCTGGATGTAAACCAGAGAAGAAGGAGCGATTTTTCTGAGCCATCTAAACAAATCAGCGAATGAACCAAACAGAAATAAACTAGACACTGCAAGATTGAGTTACAGAAGGAAAGTATTAACATGCATGCACATTAGAAAATAAACACCAATCTATAATGATGTTTAGGCCCAATCAAATGAGAAAAAGCACAAAACTAATCAAATGCACATTCACTGTGTGTCACTGAACAGACGGATCCATTTTATCTGATAAGATCTAATGAAACCAAAACTCCAGGTTAGAAATCTGCAGTGAACTCCCCTGTTGCCCCAATGCTGTATTTTCAATAAATATTCATAAAATACATTTGAAGGTGGCTCAACTTGAAAATGACAGTTAATCTGCTGCTGTGAAAATTAAAATCAGAAATTAAAGTATTTAACAAGCTGTCTAAACATTGTTTTTAAGTTCTGATAGCTCATTGTTCTTAAATTGTGAGTTATTATAACTTAATCCAGTAATTTAAACTAAATGTTTATTTCATATTGTGTAGGAAAACCGTCCTCACCCAGTTGAACATGCACACATTTTTATATTGATTTCAATAACATTATAAAGTTAAAGTAACTACTTATCTTAAGTTAGAGGACTTTAAATTCTTGATTCTACTTAATGAACTTCTCTTGTGCTTTAGTACAACTACCAAAAAACATGCAAAATACATTTTGTTCTCCAATTCTTCTGTCTTATAAATCTTCCATGTTTACTTTTTGTTCCAGTTTCATAAAGCAACAGGAAAATAAAACTCCAGCTTTTAACACACATCAGAAAATTTCATCACCAGCTCAGTCACACACATATGCAGCGCTGCTACAGAATCTATGCAACAATAACAAGATAGTCTAGTTTCAGCCAGATACTTCACTCACTTCTGCATGCTGGATGCTTGATACTGAAATTAATTTTATGACTCAGAAAATGATTCTTTGACCACTTAGGGCCCTCATATATTTGATCAATAAATATCAAAATAAATACAATGAAAATATATGTCCTGATGCAGCTGAACACTGTGGTTTCCACACGTTTCATCCCGATACAGATGCACTATTCAAACCAGGGCTGCATCAGAAACCAATATATTTCAAAGATGTGACATCTGACACATGTCCTGAAAATCTTCTTAAGTTTAGTGTCTTTACACCCACATAATGGGTGTTTTTAATACAGCAGCAGGCCTGGAAAGAGAGGAAAAAGGTTCAGAGTCCTTCTCTGATATTCTTTTGAAAGTTTTCTGTTGAGTTCCCAAAGTGCTCAGCATTTCCAAAAGTCGTGTGTCACAGGTCTGCAGCACATTCGGATCTTTTGAAGAGTCTTTCTAAGAATCTCTATTGTTTCCATGGAAAAGTCCTGCGAAACAAAAATCATGTGACCTAAATAAACTCCAACAAATCTGAAATTTGTTAAACAGCCGAAGACAGCAGACAGATTAAAAACTCTTCTTTTTTTAATGACCTTGATGTCAATTTTTTTCTTTCTCGCTGCAGATATTTGCGTCTCCATCTCTGAGAGCGTGCTGTCGCCTCACATCTCTGCAATAGATAACCCCAACGTGTTGTCCACCAAAGACCACAGCTGGAGGAAGAAAGGGAGGGGCCAGCCTAAGCATGTGCTAAAGGGTAAGATTTCAGCCCGAAGGGTCTAAATCTGTCTGTTGTTCCCCTTCTGGAGGTCTGTAAGTATTCATGAACTCTGCCAGTCCACAAACTATGTTGATAATTGGCTTTCTGCTCGTGTGTCAGCAATGGTGTACCCGAAGCATAACATTACCAAACCACAAAGCTTTAGCTGTTTCTGCACCTAGTTGGAGCCGTGACGGCAGTTTCACAGGGAGCAGCACACTTTCTGTGAAACACAAGAACAACCACAGAATGAAGGTTAGCTTCTTTATTGCTAATAAGTCACTGAGACTCCAGCTTAGCACTCATGTCACCTGATTTATGTTAATGTGAGACTCTGGAGCAAAAACGTCTGAACACACGAAGCACCAAGCTGAAAAGAAATAGTGCAAACGTTTTAAACCAACTTTTATATTTGTAATGCTGACTTACAAGTGGAAACATGTGAAAGTGGCTTAACTTGAAAATGAAGGTTTACCTGCTGCTTTTAATACGTCAGAATAAGTATCTAAAAAATAGAATAAGGAAACATTTATTATCAAATTAATATAACTACTTTGAGAATTAAAATTCTTGTTTCAACTTGCATAAACAAAATATCTGATAATACTTTTTATGAAACATCACACTGAATTCTCAGAAACATTTATTTTGAACGGGATTTAAACAATGTGAGAAGACTTTGCACTCAACGATAGAAAACTGACAATTATATTAAAATGAACATTTGAAGAAGCAAGTCAATGTAGTACACAAGTACACAAAAACCTGCCGTTAAACACCCGGGGATATAATTCCCACTAAAGCTTTTTCCTTATGTGGTTTTTTAAGTGCAAGCTTAAAAACCCTCGTTTACTCAACCCTGAGACAAAATTAATGAAAAGTTAGCAACGAAACTTACTGCTCTGTTTCTCTTTTACAAACTCAAACATGTAAGTTAAAAATCCACAATGTGCAAGATTTGTTTGACTTAACTCTGTAAGGTCGATTCCTGCTCTGGAGTGTGTGTGCAAACCCAAGACCTTCGAGGGTTAAAGAGTAGAAGTTAGTAGATGCAACAAAATGCAGCTCGAATGTTTTACAGTGTGAAAGTGTTTAATTCTTCTACAGACTTTTTGAGATTTTGTCTTATGATAATAAGCCCCAAACACCTACAGCTATGAATGAAAGATGACACTCTAAAGTACATGAGTCTGAATGCAAATGCACGCCACACTTTTCAGTTCACAAAATCCAAAATGTTTTAAGGCCAGTGAGTACTTTTTGTTGTTTTGCTGTTGGCTGCTTTTTGACTCATCACCATGTTTCCTGTCCTCCTCTCTAAGGTCACGAGGGCGACCCCTGCCTGCGCTCGTCCGACTGCTCGGACGGCTACTGCTGCGCCCGCCACTTCTGGACCAAAATCTGCAAGCCGGTGCTGCGGCAGGGAGAGGTGTGCACCAAGCAGAGGAAGAAAGGCTCCCACGGCCTGGAGATCTTCCAGCGCTGCGACTGCGCCAAGGGCCTCTCCTGCAAGGTGTGGAAAGATGCCACCTCCTCATCCAAGTCCAGGCTGCACATGTGCCAGAAGATCTGAAGCGGAGGCAGCTGCCGTGGGCGCGGAGGCCTCTGTCTCCGTCTGCCACGGAACGTTTTAAGGGAGAGAATGGCTTGTGGCTGCACTGAGAGGGAGCAAAAGACAGACTAACAAGAGACAGAACGGGCTGCTGCTGCGTGGGTTTCAAACCCTGCAAGCAGACAGCGAATGGAAACGCTCTGATGTGTTCGCCGTGAGCCGCCGCCACCGCTGTCACGCTCAGGCACGCATCTTTCAGACTTACAGGGATGGAAGAGCTTTTCACCCTGCTTCAAAATAAAACACAACATGTTCAGCGAGCCACAGAGAGAGCCGACGGATGCTGTGATGGATGTGGACTTTGTCAAGGTGGAGACAGCTGATGTAGCAAACTTCTTTTTTTTAAGCTAAAATACATTAAAACTAATATTCATTACAAGGCTTTCAAATCAATATTTTAAAGTCATTATTCAAATGTTTCTTAAAGGGGCAGTATTATGTAAAATTAACTTTTTATAATGTTATTCCCTCATCAAATGTTTGAGAAATCCTATAATCTCCATGGCAACCATTCAGTTGAGTAAAACACCTGGGTGGACCTAGCCACACCTTTGCAGCTCCTCCCCCACTCAGCTCCTTCAGACTAGCCAGCAGGAATTAGCAATCACCTGGTGGAAGGGCTGAGCTCACTGGAGGAGCTCCTCCTCAGTGAAACGCTGGTAAAAATGTTGTTAACAGAGGAGCCATGTTGGGACGACTTCCTGAGGGCGGAGTTTCAGAAAGAGCAGGAGTTCTTAAAGAGACAGAGGCCCAATTTCAAGGCGCAAAATTAGGAAGTAAAATTTTTTTGAACCCATATTTGACACATACAACTGAACATATTTACTTAATTGTGCTCTAAAATGACACTGTGTGCCTGAAAACACATAATACTGCCCCTTTCAGGTTTTGCTTTGGAAACTATTGTTTGTATCCTTCGAACAGCTTTAGCTGCTTTCATCCAACGCCACATACGCCTAAACCAAAGAATACAGAACATTCCCAGTGTAGTTAACGAGTTTCATCTGCTGCACGAGAGATAAAGCATGATTGTGTTGGCTTTGGAAGCCCTCATTGATCTGTCAGATCCAGCTGCGATCCGTCGGGATGACAGTCGTGTGTGAGGTGGAGCTCCGCTGCAGACTCAGCGGTACCGGTACCAGACGAAAAGCCGCTCTGCTTTCCCAATCACATTAACGAGACTCGGGGATATGAGGAACTTAGGGTTTTTTTTCCATTTGCGAAGCCCGTAGGAATGGAGACGTGGGGAGATTGATTACATAAAGCTGATGTGTTCAAAGGGAATCTGCCGTTTGATTTCTTTGTTTTGTGGGTGGCTCACAGCCTGGTTTGTTGTTCAGCCTCTTAAATATGACTGCATACTTTCTTCTCATGACATACTGTGGAACTTTAATTTTGTTCTGGATGTTTTAAACATCCAGAACAAACAGCTCTAACCCTAAAACTCATAGTATCACTTTAAAACATACATCTTGTAATCATTTGAAATATCAATAAGCTCTTTTATGTAAATAGACTGGAAGCAATGTATTTAAGAATGGATGTATATCGTGTACATATTAATCCTGAACGCTAAAGCCGAAACGGTCGAGTAGAGGAGGAAGAGGAGGGTAGAGAGGAAAAGGTTTGATTTTACAGACTGGCTGCAGCTTGTTACAGGTAGAACAATAATTTCCAAAAATATTTTGTGTAAATGGTGTGTAAATGGTGTGAAGATGTATATCCCACTAAAATGATTTGTGTGAATATTGTACGTTGATTTGTTTTTTGTGTTTATAAAATGATAATGGAAGAATAAAAGGAATGTATTTTGTATCAGTGATGAAACAGGATACTTTTTATTACATTTAATTAAAAATCTCAGTTTAAATGAGTTGATTTTTAATGATCAGCAAAAACATTTTAGGTTACAATTAAAACTCTGTGAACAAAACGATGCCATTAACGAGATCCAAATGAAATATGCAACAAGATAATACAATATCTTATGATTTTATATCTAATGGTAAAATAGATGCAGCAGAAAATGATACACAGCAAAACAAGAGGATACAATGTAATTACATGTAATACGACACAATACGGTATTTTACTAAACACCAAGACAAAATGACATTACATAAAATGGTACTATGAATAAAAAGACCATTTTTTTAAATATTTTGTGCAACTGGTGTGAAGATGTGCAGCATGAACCAATAAAAATGATCATTGCGAATATTTTAAATCGATTTGATTCGTGTTTTTAAAACGGTGAAAAAATGATAAAATGCAACAATTTGATACGATACATTATGATATGACATGATATAATGCAATAAGATACATTTGACAAAATTCAGCAGTAAATGTATTGAATACAATATGATGCAATCTAATATTGGATGTTGCAATTTAACAAGCTACGCTACAATACAATTAAATATAATAATACATAATACAATTAAGTATTATTTTACCTATAACCCAATACAATATGAAGGAGAACATGGTGATTCAATATTACTGGAGGAATACAAAACGTTTTCTATGATAGTACCATACCATGTGGCAAAATAATATTCAGCATAAGAATTTACTCTGAGTCTCGTTATTGGAAAATAAGAATTTGTTCTTTATAACTAGCTTGGTCAAATAAAGGTTAAATAAATGAATAAAAATAAAAATATGGTCTCCTAGGGAAAATAACTGGTTGACATTTTATAATGCTGAGGCCATAAAAATGCATTTATTGCTGTTAGAAAGTTTTAGCAAGAAAGAGTTTCAGACACCCTATTAACACACTACTACTAGTTGGAAGTTTTTATCTGTTTTTTAAATCGATGCCTCCACTCACTACACTGTAAAATCCTTAGTACTAAGGCAGCACTCTAAAATGTAAAATGATCCTTGTGTTTTATATCTTTCTTCACAGCAGCCAAATTTCATCTGAAGTCATTTTGGTCAACAGCTTTCTGGCATTTCTGAGTCTTTTCGTTTTAGTTGTTTGGACTTTGGTTGATTTTTCACTCATTTGTAGAACAATGTGCTCCTTTCCCATCGCCTTGTCTGCTTCTCTGATTTTTCTAAGCAAGTATTTCACAAATTAAGTATGAAAACAACAACAAAATCAAAAGACAAACTGGGAAATTTTCCATGAAATCCCAGAGAAATGCTGATCAAAACCACTTCAGAAGGTCACAAGAAAATCCTTTTGCATGGAAGGAAATATTCAGCAAATATGCAGCCCTACTAGTTATTCCTTCATTTTTAATAAACATGCAAGAATCAAAGGTAAATGACATTAGGGATTAAACTGACTAAAATGATGAGATGCATTGGTGTAGACTATGACAAACAGATTTGGCCTCATGTCAGGAAAAAACCTAATCTGTTTGTCTTTCAAATTAAACATGAACAAACGAGGAGAGTGAAAAGGCTTGCTGGATAATCGTACCATGTCAGTAGAGGTTTTTGTCCTTATAAAGGCAAGGTTGATCAAACCCCAAGTGACACAGTCAGCAGCTGAGATGTTTGATGAGTACAAACAAAACCTCATGAAAGCCAAAATGAGCTGATGCCTTGCAGATGTCATCCAGTCACAGAATTCCTTCAACATCCCACGAACAATGTGCAGGGCACTTTGTGGTTCTGTACAAATCTGTATATTACATCTTGTCAGTCTAACAACACATGACGGAAATTAAAGACATTTTATTGACTCAATTGTGTGGTTGTCTTTGAATACCCAGCGGTACCAACGTCAGTCCAACTGATTCTGACTGTCAGGTGCTCTGGGCTCCGCCTGATGAGACTACAGGCGGGCCGGTACACCTGGGCCGGTTCTGGATGTGGCTGATCAGACTGATTACAGCCTCACCTCTGGTCTGCACAACTTTTCTGAAATGGAAAACTTCGTCTTGGTGTTTTAAATAGAATAACTTTTCATCGCAGCGTTCCAGGGTTCAGCTCCCAACCTGCGAATCTTTGACAGTCTGTCTGATTAATGAGAGTAAATAAAGGCCACAGGTGACACAAAAATCACAACAATATTTAAAGGTTTCAATCAAGCTGAGGTTCAGACTTCGACATTTGCAAGACCGTAATGTTCCTGCTGTGTTTGGGATTACTGTCCGGTCCATGACCCAGTTTGGATCAACTTTCTCATTCAGCTGGAGAATTTTCTGCTACACAGACCGTCTGCAAGGTGCTGCAAAACGAACCCAGATCACAGGAACTCAGTAACTGTGCTTCATAGGTGGTGCGTAGTGTTTGTACTTACATGCTGTGTGGATCATTAATGTGTGATTTTGTCAACCTGTCATCCTTTATTTTCTTTTAGACAGAGGAGGTTTCCCCTTTCCATCCTTAAAAACATGTTTGTTATTTTTCTAATTCTAACTCAAACATCCATCAACATTAAACATGGTGAGTCTGACCACTGCTGGAAGAGTAAGAACTACAGGGGCGCTGGGCTAGCCGGGCGCCTAAACAATGGTGGAAGAATTATTTCTATTTAATAATGAATTAATGTATGTGAATGTGCAAATTATGATTATGAGCTAAAGATGAAAATGCAGAAGTACATAGCTGCTCCCTGAGTCTGACCATGGAGTGAATTTACTATAAGAGAACAGATGAGGAACCAACAATAGTTGCTTCTCTCAGGTCATTGCCGGTTGATGTGATTTTTCCTAACAGAGCACTTCGCTCTCAGACTGCAGGGTTATTGCTGGTTACTAAAATAAAATGGGAGGCATTATTTCTCAGGCAGACACCATGTCTGATAGTTAAACTGGTTTATGTTATCCTGAGCTATTTCTGTAGTTTTGCTGTTATAGTCTTTGGCAACTGGAGGACAAGATGACCAATTTTCCTCAATTTCTTCTTCTACTTCTCGCAGTTTGCAATATTTCTATTGCTAACTTTAGATCTTTTCTTCATTGAAGCGCCATCTGGTCTGGTGTTCTGTTTTGGTGGAGGGCATCGGCTGAAATAATGATGGCAACAACTAATCGTTCTCACTCTCCTGCTGCTAACTTTTTACTTTTCACGTACACAGAAACTGCTGCTGGATCAGCTCATCTGTTTCTTTCTGTCTGTGCTCTGTCTTCTCAAACCTCAAATCCCTCATCGTGGCAGATGACCCAGGTTCTGGTTCTGCTGGAGGTTTCTTTTTCTTAAAGGGGAATTTTTTCTCTCCACTGTCTCTACATGCTTGCTTGGTATGAGGGATTGCTGTAAAATCAACGACACAATGGCATCAACTGGCTGCATCCAGGAGGAGTGAAGGCTGCGGGTCGGTGACTCCATGCAACATGGAGGGTTTCCTTAGACAGAAGAAAACTTTTTAAACTAATTTTATGTATTTAATGTACTGATTGATAAATATAATCGGTTGTAATGTACGTGCGACTGAACTAAAATGATTTTTTTTAATGTGACCTTTTATTAAAAAAGGTCATGTTTTATCCTTCAGACCTGAATATTTTTTATAGAGGTTACTGGTTTTACGATAATCAATCAATCAGTCCATCCATCCATCCATCCATCCATCCATCCATCCATCCATCCATCCATCCATCCATCCATCCATCCATCCATCCATCCTCCATCCATCCATCCATCCATCCTCCATCCATCCATCCAGTGCACCCGGCTCTTACTTTCCTTGTTAAATCCTATAAAAGCTGAAGGCTTGTTCTTTTCCTCATGACTGCATAACTAAATCATTTCTCTCATTCTAATTGCTGGTGCACTTTGTGAGGTTATCCCAACACATTCGTTCCTCAGATGTTCTTTTGATTAAAAGTAATAACTTCACCAAACCTTCAACTTGGATTTGGTTCACATTTGGTAAAGCATTGGATGCTTTCATGTAATCTCCACAGATACTAGAAACATTGCATTCAGAATGACTAAAGAGTCCAGGTCTCCATGGAAAGAAGAGATCGAAACAGAAAGAAAGCACTTTTCTCCTCTTGTCTCGTTCCAGGCCACCCACAGCTTCTCAGCCGCCGTCAAAAAGCTGCTAATGAGCGAACGACTGTCGCCGTGTCTGCCCTTTCCAGCATGTGTCAGCAGAAAAAACAAATGAATACGAATGAGGGGGTTCAGACATGCAGCTCTGGCTGCCCATGAAGCTGCCAGCTACATAAATATGCAAAATGATTCAGTGGAGGCTTTGATTTCGTGCCCGCGTTGGCGTTATGTAAATCATAAATGTAATTTGGTTCTGTATGGCTCATATCATTTACTGTGGCAGAGAGGGAAAGTCCTGTCATGATTTTATCCCGCTCTCTCATGCGGCACGGACGGCGGCTCGGACTCAAGCTTCTGCGAGTCGACGAAAATGAAGATGTCATCAGTTTTCCCAGGAGACTTTTATTTGTCTAAGGCTTTGTTCCAGCGTTCATGTCTGTTCTGACCACAAAAGCAAATAATTCTGAGCAATGCCAGGCCGAAGAGAGCCCTGCAGAGAAATTTCAATCACAGCCACAACAAACGTGCACCGATGTTTTCGCTCACTGAATAGTTTTAACACAGAATCAAGAGGCAAAAAAAATTCAAACAAAATAAAACTTTGATATTTTTGATAAAACATAATTCACAGCAACTGTTAGATCAGATGCTGCTGAGAGTGTCCCTGTCGTCCAACAAGGACAGATCAAGGAAAATCACTGATAAACCTCAGGACAAATACTTAAAGACACTTTTAATACTCAGCTGCTCTGCAGAATTCACCATCTGTCAGTGATATATTCCATCCAAATCACATCACCCTTTTTTATTGCTGCTGCATCAAAGTGTGAAACATTTACTGTTGTTGGTGGAGCAAATGAAACTGCCTCATATAAAACTGTTGCCTGATATTGAACAGAACATAAACAACTAGAAACATGTGAGAAAGTTGGAGGAGTCCTGGAAATCCAACAATGCAGGGAGGGAGAGCAGCAAAGCTAACCTGCTGCACGGCCGACATGTGAGGCAGCGTCAGGCTGTGTAATACTGTCCGCCCTGAGGAGCAATTAATCTCCTGAGCTTCACGTTACTTCAGCTCTGCTCGCAGCCATGCCAGCTCCTCTCTCCTGCCAGGTTTAGGCAGTTCTGTATTTTCCTCTACAGAACTGCTGAAGCAGGAAAGCTCAATTAAAATGTGCTCATTTGCCACATTCAGCTCTGAAACACAGAGAAGACAGAAGGTTAACTTCCTTTCAATTAACTGTGGAACTCATGCAAGCTGAAATTATAAAAGTAAATTTGCTCACAAACTCATGTCTTCCCATAAAAGGTTTTCTAGTTGTGTCGAAATAGATGTATTGTGCAAAACTGAAATGGAGACATTGTGATCAACAGCAGGATGATACTGCTGGCGAAAACAACGAAGACGACAGGAAGTGGTGGGAGGATGATGGTTTGTTTTTGTTGTTTTCAGACAATCTGTCCACCAGAGCTCTCACTGCATCACAGTCCATAAAAAGTTGTGTCATTCCAACGTGTTGAATCCACAGCTCTTCTGTAAAATCAGCAACTACAATTTCCCCAAAACGCTGCAAATGTTAATATACGGCGCCATGGCTGACTTATGAATGTATCTCATGTATCTGTTTATATCCGTCGCAGCATGAATTTTAATGACTCTGCTAATGTCAATGTGTGAACAAGCTTATTCGTATGTGATTTTAATGTAATTAAAATCACACATGATTATACGAAATTGTGTTTTTTTAACATTAGCAGAATATCGACAAAGATTTATGCACATTTGTCATGGAAACGCAGCAACTGAGATGGAAACAAGACGAGTCTCATCTCCTCCTAGAGTCACTTAAAAACACTTTAAGGCTAATTCATGTAGCCGTTAGCATGAACTATTGAAGCTCAATCCAGAGTTTTTATTCTAACGCAGTAGGAAGAAAAAAGCACAGAGCTGAAACTTGAGGAGAGTGAGCTCCTGAAGTTGTGTTCACTCTTCCTGCAGACATATTTTAAATCAGATATTGCGCAAAATCAACTGTAAAAATTACAAGTAGGGAAAAAGGAGTTCAAATCTCAAAGATCAGCGATGTTTGCATCATTTAAATAATGTCTGATTCACATGTGGTACTTTTGATGCGGATGTAGTAAAAGGATCTTCAATAATGTTCTTCAGGTGACAGAAGGCCGACTTTGTAACTGTCTTTATGTGGCTCTGAAGGTTCAGGTCAGAGTTCATCATTACTCCCAGGGTTCAGTCTGATCTCTACTTTCCAGCTGGAATAACTAAAGCTGTGCGTTGACTGTAGATCATTCCTCTTTCGGTCCAAAGATAATCATTCATTATTTTTGTGCCTTAGACATAAATTGCTTTAGCTTTGGATTAAATTCCATTACTACTTTTTCAAATTCACTATACAAACCCTGGGATTGTTAATATTTCATTAGAAGATGGTTCCCTCTCCTGATGGGAGAAAAACTGCAACCTGAGACAAATCGGTTGCATCTGCTTGAAAGACGTGTAAATCTGCTTAGTGACTCTACAGCAGAAACTAAACAGCTTTAAGCCTTAAGATTCAGCAGAAACTTTAGACTTTTATAAAGTGCCACAAGATGCAAATTGGCTCTCAGTAAAAGTAAAGCTGAATTTAACTGACGATAAAGAAATCAACTTGATCTCTGCAGTTCACAAAGACAACTGGAATCCAGAACTAGATGTGTCCAAGGATAAAACTATCTGCAGTATTTTGTAATATGTTTGGAATCAACATCGAAAGCTGCTGGCAGTTTTCTGTGAAAGTGTAGCTGGAGTTACTTTGGTTACTCTGATGTTGCTAAAACACATTTATATAGTTTTTTATACATCTGTTGCATTTTTAAAATCGAAAGTAACATAATTACAAAATAGCACAATCTGACTGGAAAATGCATAATTCCCCCCGTTTAAAAGTTAAAATAACTGCAAATAATGCAAAATTGGAGAGTAGCAGGAGAATGCAGAGGTTTGTCATCACCTTACAGTCATTTTAGATGTAAAGTCCCAGTTTTCTGAAGTTTTCTACTAATGTTCCATGACCTCTGTTTGCAACAGCATGCAGTCCAAGAAAAGAACAATTTTTCATCGACTTTACTTTAGAGCTGATTCATGAAGATGAAACTTTTGCCAGACCTGGTTCTCTGACTCCCTGCTGGATCGACTCCGGCTGTTTGTCCCGATTTATCTGAGCTCCAGCGTCATTGCGGAGAACATTGTTCTTAAATGCATAACTGGAGTCCACCAACCATAAACACAAAAAGCAAGCGAGACGAATGATATCTGACAAGAAAAACACATCTAGAGTTCTTTGGAAGCAACTCCTGTGTTTTTAAAAGTTGTCAGTAATTTATAACGCCTGACTAGACAATAAGAAAGAAAGAAAAGCAGGAGGATTAATCACATTTAAATTTTTTTAAGAAGGAATCATTACCTAAATTAGCTACTGCTCTCATCTCACTTTCTGTTTCTGCCAGACAGATTTCTGTAAATATTTAATTAGATATGTTTTCTTTCAAAGTCCGTCTGATGAAACACAAGATTGTATAAACTACTGACACGTTCTTAAAAGCAAATCCAGAGTCAATAAATATGCAAACAGAATGATACAAGATGTTGGGGAGTTTTCTGTGTTTACAGCCGGGGGTTTAGTGTTTCCATGTCGCATTAGAGCGCGACGCCGCCGCCTCCAAGCTGCTTTAGAGAAACACAGAAACCGAACGGAAAACCCGACACTTTCTTCCATACAAGGTGTGTCATGACTTTATATCATATTAACATTAGACTACATATAGCTACACCTAAAGAAAGATGCCCTGCTAGTTTTGTGCTGTTGTTAATTTTAGCAATTAAGAGCTTCTTTTTATTGCACAATGCAGCCACAGATCATATGGGTGACAGATTTCAGTAAATCACCTTAAAGCTTGAGCCAGTTTGATATTTGTTTTAGCATTTATTTAAAAATCCAACAGTTGTGGATCTGGGAAGGATCAAGCAGCCCAGGAAGATAACCCAAGAGACGTTTCCCATCAAAAACAGGCTGAGGCGCAGAGGAATGTGGCCCGATGCGCCAAACCTTCAACCTTTCTTTGAATATTTATTTTGTTTTTATTTTGTTATCTTTGTAATTCCTTTCTTCCTACAGAAAGGTAATGAGACATCCAAAGCTAACCAGGAACATCAGGGGAACTGTCAGCGTGTTTCTGCAGATGCGCCGTTCCTGAAGACATTTACCAGGACTTCCAAATAATTAACACAGTTGTGTCATAGATAAGGTATGAATTTACAACATGCTGGAAGGATTCCTGTTTTCCAGAGCCTGGTGTGCATCCGAAGTGGGGAGGTTCTGAAGAGATGAGGCGGATAAATTAACAGAATGTCCTGAACCATTAGAACATTCTGTTAAGTCCTAATAAGTCTGGAGATCTGGGGGTTTTCAGATTTTACCCACTTCCCCTAAAGAAAGGGTCACTGCAGATCAAAGTTATTCATAACTCTCATCCTTATTTTAAGATGAAACCTTACAGTCCTTCTGGGAACAGTCTGAACCATCCGTTAAGTTCTACGAGGCGCTAAATTGGACTCTGCAAGCTGCTCTGACTCTTGTTTCAGTGCCAACAGTATTGGAGGAAACAAAGTACATTTTCCTTACATTTAAAAGGGGAAGTAGCATCCAGGTGTTGCTAATTAGCTGTACTTTGTTAGTTGATCATCATCATCATCATCATCATCATCATCACTGTGAGCAGTTGCCGCTATGTGAAGGATGGAGAGATTCACTGACTTTAGTTAAACTGCTGCCCATCAGTCTGAGAAAGAGGAAATGAGGTCGTCAACATTCATCATTCTGCTGACAGGAAGATTCACAAGCGGAAACATTTCATTTAGCTGATAATCATCCCAGGAATCTCTATAGATAAGCCTGTCACAATAAGTAATTAAGCAGTTAATCACATTATAAAATAAAAAGAGCTCAATCATTTCCATTCTGATGATAAATATGTTTTGAAGAGCAGTTTTGTTTACATGTACATCATAATCCATTTTTGCGTATGGTTTCTCTTTCCTTTTCATTCATTGTTTCTTGTTGTGTTTTATTTTTTGGGATATTTAAAATATCTTCTAGTTCCAGTAAAGGTTTATCAGTCTTTCAGAGGGCGAACATGCATTTTTATTTTTAGTTGAAAATTGTCTCAAAATGACAACATTATCATTTTGATCACAATAATTTCCAGGGCAAATGAGAATCCAGTAATCTTTGTTATTGTGACAAGTCTAACTGGATCACTTCCAGTTCTAAGTTAAAAGTTAGTTTCGTTAACATATTAATTAGCAGAAGCTAAAATTAATCATGTTGAGACCATCACGTGTCAACGACACAATATGTGTTAATACAAAGTATATCACAGATTAAATCTGCACAGTTTGTGCTTCAGGAAGTGATTTTTCTATTTATTTACATTTAGCATAACAGAGCACCGAGTTTTTGTTAAAAAGCATGCAGGACATAACTACAAAATATATTCTGGGTACAGAATAAACATCATTTGCTGAGGAAACAGAAGTGCAGCGTAAGCAGACTTCAAAATAAGAGCATGAATACCAATTCTTAACAGTCAAGAGCCAAAATTTCAACACAGATGTTGAACTTAAATTAATTGAACGCTTACTAAACAGTCAAGTAACTTAGTGTTTCAGAATTTGTATTTGCAGCGTTGCAGTTAATTCAGTGAAACCTCTAGTTAAACCATGATGACACAAGACGCGAATGACTGACTTTACCTTGTTTAGTTTTCAGCAGCATCACCTGCTTGTTTCTTCCTGGATCATGTGACTTGTTGTAGGTAACAAGGAAAACCCGGAGCGGTGGTACGAGTATTTTCCTATCAACTGGAATGGATTCATTCACAAAGCTGTAGGAAATAATATTTTATTGTAAATGTTGGGCGGTCCAAATCAATATTTTTCAAATGTTTAAGTATTTCTACTTCCTAAGCTGCATTTTTCCTCCCAGGTGAGAAAAAAAGCAAAGAACGTTTGAAATTAGGGCAAATGTTGTTTTACAGGAAAATCTGAGAAGGTTAATCTGGTAATACTGATGCCTGATATACATATATACTAATACAAGATGGCAGGAATCCACCGGATGATGATCTAATTTACACCTGCGTGAGGCTGATGGGACATATAGGTTCAGACTCAGGGTTTAATTCTGGTTTCCCAGCTTGGGAACATCTGGTTGGGCCTCCACTGACTTTCTGCCCCTGCCAAACTGTGGAGTGTTAAAACATGTTAGACGCCCACTGGGAGCTTGTTGTAGGTATACACACTGATTTTCTATTCCAGAAACCACACAAGAATGAAAGGGAAAGGAAAGAGAGAGTAATGAGAAGACAAAGGGCCCACGATGGCAAAAACATTCAGATCAGAGCGCTGGACGTCCGACGAGACAGAGAACAGAAAACAATCTGGGAAGCCAACAAAACAAGTCAGTTTGATTCAAATAGAACAAGTTTAATGTTAGACACTGTTCCTAATTAGTAATCATGTTTAATTTCAATGCCAAGGATTTGTTTATAGGATATCAATTTGGTTTCTGTTACATTTCACAACAAAGAACAGAAGAACTTTGCAAGTTTACAAGCTGAGACTGCTTTTGTTTCTGAGTCAGTCTGAGGTCAACTTCTCTACAGTTTCAACACTAACGGTTCTGGTTCTTTATTAAATAATCATTTTACAACCCCGGGCAAAAACATGCAATAATAACTCCGAGAGAAAGTTCAGACGGCTGTTTTAATTTGTACCAAAGGAAAGACAGAAATCACAGCTGGGACACAATCCGGTTGAAACAACAGCTCGACATTCTGACTGTAAAACAGACCTCAGAAATATTAAAGAACATTATTGTGATTATGTTATTTTCCAGATCAAGAGGATAAAACATGATATTATCTGGCCTGCTTCATTGGATCTGCATTTCTTCTTCCATCGTAAAACCATGTGCTTATTAGTTTGTGAAACGACTGAAATGAAGAAATAAAGGAAAGTAAAAATATTGAAGAAACTGTGTTTTGTTCAGCTGCAGAACAAAATTAAAATGTGAATATATAGATGATAAGACAGCATATGTAGATGTGTGTATATTTACATTAGAAATCCAGTCAATCCGTTACTATGGTGACTGTTTAACACGACATGAAGAATCAATCATCCAAACGGTTTTTAATTTCTACTTAATGAACTGATTGTTTGATTAACTGAATCTTAATTAAAGACAAATCTTAATGCTAAACATTCCCACTAGACTGTTTTATCACCTCACTTCTACTTTTTCATTCTTTCATTTCTTTCTTTCCGTTTGCTTGACGATCATCTTCCAAACATTATGGATTTGTGTTGTATCTGAAAAGTAATTTCTCTTTATAGTTCATAGATACTAACTATGAACTGAGTTGGTATCTCAGGTGATAGTTTAATAAGAGACAAATGGTATCTTGAATGTCATGAAAACATTCATTCTGATTCCAGTGCTGTGATCATTAAAACATAAACATGCAAAGAAATAAAATATTCTGCAAAAACATCATACCAACAATCAACATGGTGGAGGTAAATTAGGGCAGCATTGATTGATCAGCCAATCGATTGACCGATATTTATACGTGAAGCAGATTTTATCCACAGATCTACCACCTCAGTAAAGGTCTTTAAATCGACCTCTGTGACCTCTGGTGGAGCGGCCCACCAGGTCATGTCTGCACGTTTGTAGGTAACAATAGTCACTCACTGTTACCAACTCAGCAACTTTCCTGCTACATTTAGTAACATTTCAGCCCCAGAAAGGGACCAGCAGGACCAGTTTTCCAAAGGTCAGTAATCGGCCAGAAAACTGCAGCCGGAGCATCTCTGTAGAAAATCCTGAGGGAGAATCAATTCACCCGTCCAACAAAAATATCAATAAATATAGATTTAGAATTTTGAAGGGATTGGATTTAGTTGTAGACATTTTTCATTGTGTTTCTGGTCACATGATCGAAACAGTCGACTCGGTAGTTTTTGATTGCTGATGCAGGTGCAGTATGAAGGCTGTGGGTGTCTGAAAGCAGGTGTGTGGTGTGAACGCTGTAAGCAACCTGCCAGAGAGGTAAATCAAAACATTTCTGCCAAGTTAGTGGCTGTAATAGAGGAAGTTATTTTCCATAGAGAATCAAGTTGGTTTGCTTTCTTCCCCGTCTGAAGAAAATGATCATTTAAAAAGTACTTTTTGTGTTCACTCCGGCTGTTTTTGATTAACGTTAGAATTTAATCGACGACCTTTTAGTGTAAAAAAAAAAGGCAAACAGATACAAAATTTAAAAGAGTAGAAATCATTTCAGAAGGAAGATTTGATTTTCTGCTAAGACAATAAAAAGAAGTCAAATTTATTTCCCCCAGACCTTTGATTTCTCTAATTTGCTCTAATAACGAACTCTAATTTAGGTTTAGCTGACAAAACATGTTTGAAATTCACCTTTATCCAGCAGGCCATAAAATCTGACATATGTGGGCGCTGAAAATTTAAGTTGTGCGCTTCAGGCAAGGAATGGAGGGGGGACAACAAACAAGTGCTGCATTTGGAGTCCAGCATGTGAATGTGTTTAGGGAGGAATGCAGCGTATGTCATGTAAGATTCACAGTCACGCTTTGATCAGCACTCACCCTGATTTACAGGCCTGGATTGAAGATTTGTGAGCGGTTTTATTGGTGAAAGTAAGTCAGGGATGGTGGTTGTGCAGTTCAAAGGGTGTGCTTTCGTCAACCGCTGAGAGGCCGCGCTTGCTCCATGGTCAGATTTGTCAAAACAGGTCAGACATTAAATAAAGTGTGCCTGTGTGAGGCGAGGCGAGGCGAGGCGAGGCGCTGCGCTCTAGATGGATTTGTTGACGCCAACCTCCTTAAATCAGCGTGTGAGTCAAAAACTCCAGAAAACACAGTGTGAGGTCCGAACCTTTGGATTTTTGTCCATTTTCACAACTACAGCTCTTTATTTACTTCTTTAATAGTTTCTTTTTGAATATGAAAAAAAGGTCAAAATCTTTTGTTTCTAGCAAATTTACCCCCCAAAATATCTGCTAACTGCATTAGAGTCGACCTTCCTGAGGTGTCGACGCCTTTAATTTATGTCTGTGTGCGTTGGGACGTTGAAAGTGATTAAACGCAAACAAAATAAGTTCAGGTTTATTTTGCCAAGACTCCTCTGAAGGTCAAAAGCAATGAGGGTTTTGACTCGTGTGAGGGGAAAAGTGGCATCGCTCTTTCAGCTGCTCAGTCACCATGACCACAGACATGCGGCTGCTGGTTTATGTAGCTGCACAACTAGAGGTTTGGGTAATTAAATTAGTATATAAATTCTTAAATTCTTCACGTTTATTGATGTTTTACTTTCAAGCAGTCCGGCTTTCCTGTATTCTTCTAAAGTGATCTTGAAAAATTGCTCTCTGAAGCATCTGAAGGTTCTTTTTCTTTGGCATCTTTTCTGCTCAGTTAAAAAGAGAAGGTGGGGAACAAAATTACAACATTTGTAACACTTTCAGCTGCTGTGGTTCTGTTTCACACTGAACTGAGTCAAACCATCCAAACCCTTAGAAAAACCTGTTCCCCTCCTGGCCTGTGGGGGCGCTGCACCAAGAACCACTGAAGGAAACGACACAAAAGCTTTTGAAGAAAACACTGAGTGAAACTTCCTTCTTCACAAAATATAAGGAAAAATGTGTTTTTAAGGGTTTGGATGGTTTGACGCTGTGCAGCGTGAAAAAAAACATGATGCAGTTTTGATCCCAAATCAAACCGAGTCTACTGGACTATCAGGTGTGGAAACAGCTTTAGATGGTTGGAAATGGATTTCCTCACACTCCTTCCTTTGTCCTCCACTTTTCCTGAGCTCATATAAGGACATGCTACATAACCTCACCTCTTGTCATCAAAGAAATCATAAATTAAAATTAATCTAGAGACAAAAGCTCCTCTGGTTAGAAAGGAAACAGGGGAATTTGAGGTGCTTTAATTGAACCTCTGCATAGTGCAGAACATAAGCCAGAGGTATCAGCTGTTGTTTTTTATGCTGCAAAGATTCCTGTTTACATGTTTGGCATTTATCTCCGTCCTCGTCGTCGTAACAGATAAGAGCTCTTACGCTTGCCACGATCGCAGCAGGAGATCCATTTGTCAAACAGGCGAACCCGATCCGGGCCTCATTGTGCTGCTTTCAGCGGCGCCGCCGCCCCTCCTACTCCCAGAGGACGGGCCCTGACCCCCCAGCCCCGGCCCCGTCTCTGTCATCCCTCATCCCTAAAAGGAGGCTTTGTCACAATGTTTCACTTTGGCAGTTTAACTTGATAGTTGAGTGCTTGTGGGTGGCAAAAGGTACAATTTCCTGCAGCAAGATAATAAACTCCAACGACTACTGGAACCTTCCCATGAAGGATCCATGCAGCCTTTCTCTATTTGTCTCTCTGTCTGTCTGTAATCTCCTGCCTCTCTGCCCAAGTGTCTCCCTATTGTTTAAAACCTACAGCAATCAGTCAGGGGCTCCTTCCTCCTCTTCCTCCTCTCTCCTGGTGAAGATAGTGGAATATTCCAAGCAATTGCAGAAGCCGGCTGACTATCACGAAAATGAGATAAACACATGCAAAACCCTAAAGTCATGCAAGCTCTTACTTACTAACTATTTATTTACAGCAAGCCATCCCCGGCCCTCACTCCATGTAGACCTAATTGAGCACAGTGTTGATGCTGCCGCTTGCTGTGAAGCAGAGATGGGAGCTTCTCTGCTCTGCAAATTGGAAAAGGCATGATGGGAATGGAGAGAACTAGCGACCCCATTTCTGAGCTGATTCCTCCTGAAATGCGAGGCTGTTCTGCATTTAGCGATGGCCGCTCAAAGGGTGGCTCGCTCCGCTGCTCCCTCTCTGCCCGCCTGCTCCAAATTATTCTGAAAAGCTTTGGGATTCAGATTCCCAGTCTGTGCCTGATCATGCACTGCAGCTAATTTAGGCTATTAATAGAACTGAAGTCATGTGAGCTAATTCTTGTTGCACCAGCAGCAGCCCAGGTGTTTCTACACAAACTCAGTGTGAGTTTGGATGGGTTGAATTTATGCAGGTTTGCTTATAAAGCTGAGATATTTCTCTGTCTGCAAGAGAGGAAATGCCAGAGCAGGCTGAAACACAAACCATTCAAATTAAAACTAATACGATGACCTCGCATGTCAAAGTGTACTTTCTTTAACAACGTTAAATGTTGGAAGGAAAAACAGCGTGGAGGCCTGGACGAGACCAAACCAACATGTAGCTCAGGGTGGGAAGCGGTTAGATTTTATTAGTTCATTATCAACGCACGAGTTGAAGTTGCTAATGAAAATCTGAGTTTGTAAACATTTAGGATCCTTCATTTCAGCCGGTTTATTTAAAGCTGCGTCTTTTGGAGCTACGTCTCCACCAGCTAGAGACTAAAGTTTGCCTCGTTTGTCTTTGTAAGGGTGTGTTCACAGCTGACACATTTGATCGGCTTTAAACGAACCAGAGTTTGTTTTCCTCGTTATTCTGGACCTTTCCTCCTGGTGTGAAACCCTGTGTGGACCAAACACCCGGACCCAGACCAACCTTTGGTTTGTTGCTTTTACCTGCCCACCATTGCTGAGCATTACTGAAGCAGTTTTAAAATCAGGAATATGGAGTAACACCCCAACTTAATTACTCCAACACCCCAACAGGGATAATCTGAGTTCACATTCCACCTTTCACACTTTTCTTTGGAAAAATGTAAAAGCCATGTAAGATTTACCTCCTAAGTCACCATTACTCACTGCTTTGTGTTGGCCTGTTACATAAAACCTTCATGAAAAGGTTAAAGTTCGTGGTTTTGACGTGACAACATTAAAAAGTTGAGAAGTTTAAATGGATCTTTTTAGGGCATCAAGTTATTTGCAACCCAAATGTTCTTAAAGTAATTCACAAGTTAAAACAGCAGCCAAAGGGAAATCAGCTGTTCCTAATAAAAAAGTTTAATATTACATTTTAAGTCGACGTTCAAGTTTCTGGTTTTGAGTAAGAGCAGAATCCTCTCCTGTCAAAGGGACCAGAATTGCCAAAATTGTTTCCTTCAACTTGGCAGATTTTTTTCCAGGTGTAACGTGAGCAATTTGTTTTCATCTGTTCATTCACAAATCCCCGTCCTCCTCCTGTGTCTTCCCCACCTGTGGCCCCTCCCACACACACTCAGGCTCCCAGGCGGTCCCCGGAGGCCGATCGTTTACCAGGCTTCCCTTGCTCTCTGCCAGCGCGGCTCAGCCGGGACCCGGCATGAATGAATGACCTGGAAATCTCACTGTTTCAATTGACGGATGAGCGGAAGTGGAGCTGCGAGGCCGGCTCATTATGTTTCCCAAGGTTCATTCACTGGAAGAAAGGGAGAAGAAGAGGAGCTGCTCACGGGGAGGAGGGGGACAGAGGCGTGACTCCACCCAGCCAAACTACCTCCCACTCCCACAGCCTGGACTCCACTGACGTGACATCATGTCTCTGTCACAGAGCAGACTTCATTGTTGTCTTCTTTCTCTCCCCCCTCCCCTCTCGTCCTCTTCCTCTTTTTGTTTTGATTTTAGGAACAACAAAGGGACGCCACAGTCGAGGTTGGAGACATCCTTCTTCTCTCCGCTCATCTAAACAGACAGCTCGCCCCTTCCCCCCTTTCCTCTGCTCCAACACGCACAATGCATGTTCACTGTCAAATGACAGGGTTGTTTTATGTAGAAAACCATTTACGCACAAAGAAGAGCTGCGACAAATGACTGTGGAGTAAACAAAGGAGCCACACACGGAAAAACAGGAGCAGTAAAATAAACTTTTACAAACGTTATGTCTTGATGGCTTTGCAAACTTCTTTGCTTGTGTGACATCATGGGAGACAAAAAAATCAGCCAGGATATCAGGAACAGAAGTGATGATCTGCACAAGTTCTGCATCCATGTGTTCAAACTATTATATGGGAGCATAAACTTCACCGAAATGTCCAGACAGTTTTACCGTACAGAAAGATTCTGTGTCCCAGACATGGTGTGTTTTTGTGGAAAATGTGTGGACCAACCACAGAACAAAACTAGAAGACTCGATGAAAATGTTAGCTAATCACAGTGAGACAAGACTTCAACTAACATGACTGAAACTCAGGGAGGAAGAAGCCAAAGGAAGATTATATTGCAAAGCTACTCAACACAGTCCACTGACTGGGGGACAAAACGTCACAGTTTATGACAAGAATGAGACCTGCCAGTTCGTCACATTTACCGTCGCACTATGACTTTACGTTTGGGCCCAGTGAGAGTCCAACTGACAGAGAAAACCCTCCTGGATATGAGGACCATAAAATAGCAGCCGAACTGCACCGACCCGTTAGATCACAGAAAACCAGACTTCAGTGTCTCAGGAACACTGAGTGCTACCAAACGTTAAATGCTTAGGAAGTAAAGAAGTTTTGGACTCCAGAGTCAGATGTGTCAGAAATCGGTGGAAGAGATGGAGAAGAAACGTTAAATCTGTTGGAAAGGAAACATCATCCAAGATGCTGCTTTACTCTGACCAGATACTCTGATGTCAGAAAGAAACCACTACTAGACACAAAAGAAAACAAAAAATGTCCAACTCAGATGAAATATCAAAACAGGAAAAGACTCAGAATGCATCTTTTATTTATTCCTCTATATGAAATGAAAAACTGCTCTTTGAACAAACAATCACACACTGGAGACTCTGGGCAGCTTCAGCACTTTCGTATCGGCCTTCAATTTACTTCTTGTGTATGAAATAATCTGCTGTAACATGATTCAACCTTTCACTGAGGAGACTTTTCTTATAACAAAGAATGTTTTATCGTCTAGTTTATTTACCATTAAGGACTCGGTCTGTCCTGGAATCTCGTGAATGAAAAATCTATTCTTAAAATATTCTGATTATTGTCTCTGTGTTTCATTTCAGCAGCGAATATCCACAAGTAAAACAGCAGACATCAAAGGCAACGCAGGGCAAAGATTAATGGCTGTAAATACTGCAGATACAAGTGTACCACAGACACTATGGGATATTTATGATCTGATGATTTCACTCCTCTTTTTTGTGCGCGCTATAGTTCTTTTGTTCTTCTTGCTTTTTAGGAAAAATCATCTTGTGTTTTTTCTTTTATCAGAGATCCTGGCACCGCTTGAAAAGAAATGATTCCTGCTTATTTGAAACGGCGGCCCCTGGGAGGTCGATTGTGTTTGAGCTAACCACAGTTGTCTGAAATGCATGAGTTGTTGCACACATAAAAGCTGCTAATAGGCCTCATTTAGTGGTGCTAACCACCACTTCTGTGAGCTGCTGCCTTGTTGCTGAGACTCATCTTTGCTTTCACTTTTTCCACATGCACATTAAGGGTAAATCATTCCTTTTCACTTTACAACCTGCCTTTGTCACACAACTGAACATCTATTTAGAAGTTTTTGTTGACATCTTGCAAACCTGAACCAGAAATAACACTGTTCTGTTTATCGAGCGCGGCCAAGTAGGAGGCACCGCTGCACGAGTCGTGTATTACTTGGCTGAAATTTGGATCTTTTATCAGAAACTAGATCCTGCACTGTCAAAACAAATTAACAACTTTGTATACCTCAGGAAATTTACTAGATACAGTAAGAGACATGGAGTCTGTAAATGTTGAGAAGACGCCGCATGAATGGCGTAAGAGGTTTTGAAACCGGTGGATGAGGTTTCACGAATGTGCGTTTTCGTCTGCATTAGTTGGCACACGCAACATTTCGAGGCTCTCAGTCTGTAAAGCTGAAGCTCTGTTTTGTTTGGAGGGAGAAGGTGCTGAGAAGCTTTCTTCGTGTGGATGCATCTTTGCATGTTATTAATGAGTTTTCTGCACATGCAGCCATCGCAAATGAGGGCTTTCTGTTCCTTTGGCTCAGAAATGCGATTATTGATGAATTAGATACAGAAAAATTTATCTCGGAATCTGTTCAAAAGTCTGTTTTATCATAGAGAACCAAATTTGATCTGGTTTTATTTTCCACATATTTGTTCGTTGTCACAGAAGTACTTCAGTGTACATAAATAGGGCCTCGCAAAAAACAAAACACCAATACAGTGTAGGGATGATTTTTTGATTCCTTTTACAATTAATGTACTAACAGAAGATTTTTATTTATAACATTTTAACCATGTGAAGCTGAAACTACCTCACGGACCTGTGGGGGCGCTCTACCAAGAACTACTGAAGGAAACGACATAAAAACATCTGAGGAAGACACTGAGTAAAACTACATGAAATGGAAATGGATTCTTAGGATTTCTCTTTTGTGCTTAACAAAAAACCTCAGTCAGACTGAACTCCAGTCCGTTTGCATTTAAACTTCGCTTCGTTTGTGGAAAAGTGTGAATGATATCCAACTGATGTGGACCAAAAATGCAAACTCTGCTCTGCCTACAAACCTCAGGAGGTGGACAACAGAGCAGGGCATTCTGGGTAAGTACAACCAAAACAAACGTGCTTAGCTAGCACTAACGGGAAAAATGTCTCATTGCCTTTTGCCAAAGACAAAAAAGAAATCACACAACCACTACAATCTAACGCCATGTTTGTTTCCATTTCTTGAAAAAGAAAGTTGCGCCGAGTGTCTTCTTCAGAGGTTTTCATGTTGTTTCCTTCAGTGGTTCTTGGTAGAGCGCCACCACAGGCAAGTGGGGGAAGTTTTGGCTTCACTTGGTTCTTTTTAATTCTGTAAAAAAAAATCCTCTTTATTCATAAAACAGTAAACAGATCATCCCTACACTGAACTGATGTTAAGTCAAACAGAAAGGTCTGAGCTTTTCACAGGTTGATGTTAGAAGTATTTTTAGCTGTAGATGCTTTGCTACAAATGATTTACTAAGGGAATGCTATGGTGTTGCATTTTAGGCGATAAAATGTTTATTTTCTTCTTATTTGCTTCTTTTAACATATTTCTTATAAGCACAAAAAAGATTGAAATGGTCAAATAAGAAATCTTTGATTTATCACCAGAATAATCCAAATAACCCTTAGCTGCAGCAGGATGTGAGTCTCCTTCCGCTGTGGTTTAAACAATAAACCATCATTCCGGTGAATTCTCCGTCCTCCAAGTGTCTCCACCTTTCACTGTTTCCCACCGCAGTGAGCATCAACCTGGTCAAAGACCCTTCGGTCCTGCCGTCTCCTCAGGTCATAACCGACTCCTGAGACCCACCACCCTGTCCCAACTCAAATTATTAGATCGGGTCTCCTGCTCTTTTGTTTCCAGGCTGTTTTGTATTTGTTTGAAAATTATGGGCGTCCGGTCTGCAGAGAAGGGGGAAACAAAGTTGGAAGGGGAGAGAAAATAGAGCAACTACAATGCTTCCACAAAGCTTTTCTCTCCTCCTTTCTCTTACCAATACCTCATGGTGCAACTTGACTCTCCCTCCTTTTTAGCTGTGTGTTTATCCAAGCGTCTCCACGGGACCGGCTGATGTCACTCTTTACTGCACATCCTGAATTCCCATGCAATCCATCTTCTCACAGTCACCAGTTGCGCCGCACACCTTATACACTCATTCACAGAGAAACAGCTGGCGAACACAGAAACACACACAGCTCTAAAGGAAGAGGTGTCTAAAGATTTTACTTGAAGCAAAGTAAAAAGAACCATTACATTGCAGAGATAGAATGAGGAGAAGTAATGAAAAGTTATTATTAACTGGCTTTAAGCAGGTGGGTTTAAAGAAAGTCATTGTTTGTCTGTCAGAGAAGCACAGAAGCTGAATGCTGCTTCTCCATGTTTGGTTCTGGTTCTGGGGTGCAGAACAGAATCAGAAGACCTGAGCGGTCTGGAGGGTTGATGAAAACATTATTTAATGTCTAATGTATTTTAATGTATTTTGGTGCTAAGCCGTTCAGTGAAGTTAAGCTACTCAGGGTTTATACTTTAGAATGGGATTTAATGCACACAAATACTAAAACATAAAACTTCAGTAGTTTAATAAGCGGCCATCTTTTTCAAAAACTTTCTTTAACAGAGAAAAAGAATAAACTATGAAGCCTTAATTCAATTTCATGTCAGTGAATTCAATACAAGTGAAAAAATAACAAGACAAAGGTCTGGAAAAAATTCAAACTCATTTCTGTTTGTTCTTGGCTTTTTTCACGGCATTTTAGTGGATCTGCTTTAGGTAAGGCAGACAGGAACGTCCAAGAAACGCATCACTGCTACGGCACATTGGAGTTTATTGTGTGAGTAAAGCATCGGCTGGCGAGCCGGTGATGGAATCGGAGTGAGAGGTTTGTCCCGGTGTCGGTGCTTTCTATCCCAGCGGAGCCCACCCTGTTTGGTGCTGAGTCACGTTTACAGCCAGGGTCCAGAGCAGTTACTCAGCTGGTAACTCAGGTGACGACTGTTATGAGCTGGAAGTTCAGCTTTCAGGCCGACTGGTAGGAAACCCTGAAGTCATTCACACTCAGTGTTTCCATTGTCTGCTGTCTGTTTTTCAGCACTAAGGTTCCCCCACAACATCTGCTCACCAAGACATTAGAAAAGCTGCACAATTATTCACATCTGTGTGAATTACACACTAATAGCTGCTCTTCAGGCTCGTCAGGCTTTTTCTACTGACATGAATTCAGAGCCTCGTATTAAAACAGGATCAATTCAAACAGTTTTTCTGGATCATCACTGTTCTGGTATTACTGAATATTAATATTGTTTATATACATTAAAAAAAGAGCAAAATGATAAAATCACCCTTTCAGTACCTTAAATCAGATGTAAATTAGCTGTAAATGATTTTGTTGTGTTGTACAGAGAAGGAGAAGGAAAAGTCACAATAATGTTCCAAATATTCATCCCAAAAACCTGCAACATCATTCTGTTGGCCACATAATTGCACTAATTGGAATTATGAAAAGAAATTTGCTTAATGGAAAAATTTAGAAAAAACCTCACATTTTTCACTAAAAGGTTTTGGCGCTAGGATGAGGTGTTTCTTTTTCCATTTGTATTGAAATTAGTTTCTAATATATAACTAATATTATATTTTGTATTCTCATAGAAAGGAGAAATGCAAACTAAATATCAATCTAGTAAAAGAAAGAGAAATGATTAAAAGCATTAAAAACATCACATTAGGTTGCCAGCGTTTCCAGCAGCTCTGTTATAAAACCTGGACAGATTGTTGAACATCCCAGCATAGGCGTAACTTCCTGGAGGACTGGTGTGGACATGTCCAACTCTGGCATGAAGGGGACAGTCCTCACCAATATTTCCTACACTTTTTTTCTTCATGCATCTATGTGTGGCAGCAGCACCACTATGTGTGGTGCTGCTGCCATTTTGATTGGCAGCAGCTGCACGCTGTACTTAAAGCATTAAAGGCAAGTCCTCTCAGTGATCTAGTGGATTGAACATCACATAACTTTATATATAAAGAAAGTGGAGAGTAGATTAGTCATTTATCACTTTAGCATGTACTCTTCTGCACACTTCGGAGTATTTCGGTTCCATCCATCCATTTTCTTACACCTTGTCTCAGGAGGTGCTGGTGCCTCTCCAGCTACGTTCCGGGCGAGAGGCGGGGTCACCTGGACAGGTCGCCTGGACAGGTCGCCTGGACAGGTCACCTGGACAGGTCGCCAGTCTGTCGCAGGGAAACACAGAGACAAACAACCACCACACACACACACACACACACACACACACACACACACACACACACACACCTAGGGAGAATTTCGACAGTCATGTTTTTGGACTATGGGAGGAAGCCGGAGTACCCGGAGAGAACCCACCATGCACAGGGAGAACATGGAGACTCCGTGCAGAAAGACCCCGGGCTGGGAATCGAACCCAGGACCTTCTTGCTGCAAGGCAACAGTGCTACCAACTGAGCCACTGTGCAGCCTAGTATTTTGGTTGAATTAAGACAAAAACAAGGGACCCACATAGATTTTCTGACAGATAATCAGAAGTGCAGGTGTTTAAATTAGCTAATCAACCACCGCTAGTGTTCAGGCGATCACTTCCTAATGATCGCAAAATGAAAATTCAAAAACACAAATCTGCAACGGACAGAATGATCTATTTGGTGTTTTCTTTGTTTTTTTGGGTTTTCTTTAGTGTTAATTCCTTGAACGTAATCTTTGCTCGACGCTCTGGGGCTGTTGTTTATTGGTTGCCATGGTAACGAGTCTGCGCGTGACGTTAAGCTGACAGACTGATAAAAAAATAATACAGCCACCCGTTTTTCTACATTTTCCTCCTGGACAAATTGCATCATTTGTTCGTAGAACGTGGCGATATTCATAGCAATCGTCTTCAGGCTCTGTGTGAGTCAGGAGCTGTGAGTTATTTATTCTGCTTTGAAATGTTTGATGACATTTTGATTGTTATAGAATGTCATGTTATGTTTTTAGCACTTGATAAAATCAGACAATAAAAGGCAACTATGTAATAATTCTTCACAAAAAATATGACTGAATTGTGAAACTGTTTTCAACCGTAGACAAGCATTGAGCAAATAACAGACTCAGTCCATAAATTAGAATATGACTGAAAAGTTGCTTTGTCAGCAGTTCCATCACCAAGTGAAATACATTACATAGCTTAATTAGATTACTTCCATTTTAACATAGTTATATTTTGTAGTTTGTTTAATATCTGCTAAAAGGTTATTTTCGAAAGGTACTATTAATCTGACAAGCCTGATCAGGACGTATATTGAGTAAGACTGTCTGACATTCACATGTAAGTTTTTGCATTATTCTTAGCACTAAAAAAGAAAAGACTTTCCAGTAACTGTGGGTGCATCAGCGCCTCGCTCCTCCTCATCCGCAGCAACCTGCAACACAGAGTTACACCCTGGCATCCCAGAATATTTATGCTACTTCACTGTGTGTTTGTGCACCACATGTGGTTGTTTAGTGATTCAGCAGGATGTGAAAGTCCTACATCAGCACTTCCCCTTCTGTCCATTAATGAGGGATTTTCCCCAAATGCTACGGGCGAATAAATCAACTAATCAGCAACAAACAACAGGAACATTATCTGTAATATGGCAGCTGTGGCCGTCTCTGTGTTTATACCTAAAACAGATGCTCCGCTTTCTTCACCGCATGTCATCCAAGCCAACATTGAATTACACGCTACCTTTCACCAACATCACTGGATCCTTGTTCACATATGGTAATTGGCCACTCTTCGTTGCCATCAGCTGTTTGGTGAATTGGACTCTGTCCCCGCCAGGTAAACTGATTCTCTTCATGATAAGACAACAGCCACAGCAAAACAACAGCTCCTTGTGTCCAATTCTGTCTGTAAATCAAATAACTGCTTTCGCAGGCCGGGCGGGGATGAAATTACCCCAACCGCACACTTCTAGCTGTCAGCTGACCTCTAACTGACGGAACCGTCACCCTGCTGGTGGACGACAAATCAGAAAAACCAAAACAGGGAAGAGTCCCAATCACATCTCTGCTCACTGTAATCTTGGATTTCATTTGTGGAAACAAGGGACGGCAGTGTCCGCGTTGGACTGAAGTTTCTCCCCGGGAACTTCCCTCCCCCATCGCCTCCAAGACGTCTAAGGCGCAGAGTGACTCATCAGGTACGAAGCGAGTCTGAGCTGTGTCTTATCTGCATGTCGGAGTTTCTCTGCAGGTCGCTGACAGACGGATGAGCTCATCAGGATCACAAACTCGGTCGTTTCTGATCCGCAGACGCCGCTTTAAGTCAGTCAAGATCATTTGTATGGCGCATTTCAGCAACAAGGCAATTCAAAGTGATTTACATCAGAAAAAAACGTCAAACCAATTCTGAAACAAGCAATAAACTTTAGATTTTGTGAAATGCCATCATCAAAATCATCAAGCCAATACACATCAAATATGTTGATCAGCGTTCAATTTACTACCAGTCAAAGGCAACTCTAGATGAGTTTTTAGTCTTGATTTAAAGGATCTCATTGTTTCAGCTGTTTTGCAGTTTTATGGGCGTTTGCTTCAGATTTGTGGTGCATAGCAGCTGAAAACTGCTTTTTCAGGTTTGGTTCTGGTTCTGGGGATGCAGAGCAGACCAGAACCAGAAGACCTGAGAGGTCTTGAAGGTTGATACAACAGCAGCAGATACTTATTGGTTCAGTGATTCATAAACTAACAAAACTATTTTAAAGTTGTGTAAATGCTTGGATGAGTTTCTCTAGATGTCGCTGGGACATCAGTCCTCTGATCGTGATAGAAGGCTGACTTTGTAACTGTCTTTATGTGAGTCTGAAGGTTCAGGTCAGAGTTCAGCCTCTATTTTCCAGCTGGAATAACTGAAGCTGTGTGTTGACTCTAGATCTATAACTCTAGATTGTTTCTCTTTAGGCCCAGAGATAACTTGATCTGGAGAAAGTTCTGTCACTCCCACACAGTTATTGTTCTATCTGGCCAGAGATTGGACGGTTCAGAGTCACCTGGTGACATCGTGTTGTAGAGCTGTGTATCGTCTGCGTAACCATGGTAACTAATCTTTGCTGTTATAACCTGAGCTAGCGGTAGCATATAGATATTAGGAGGCGTCCCAGACTGAACTTTGATGAACCCTACATGTGACTTCTGCCTGTTCTGATGAGAAGCTACTCACAAAGAAATCCCTGTTCATTAGATCAGACTGGAACCAGTCCAGTACTGGACCGGATAGTCCGATCCAGCTTTGAAGTCGCTTCAGTAAAATGTCATGGTCAACACTGATGTCCAACAAAACCAGAACTGTGGTTCTTCTACAGTACTGATTGGGACTCAGTCTGTTCCTTTCTGCGGTCGCCGGTTTGGGTCATTCTTAAGCAAGGTGCTTTATTTTAAGACCAAGCTGATCCCGGATCAGCGCTGAGGCCAAAACCTTCTGACTTCTTGTTCCTGACTCATCTCTGAAGACAAACGAGGGGAGTAAGGTTGCAACCAGAAACACATGTCTCAGCAGCTCTTTGTGTTCTTCCTTTCCCTGGCATTTAATGAGACTAACCACATCCTTATTTACTCTGATAGAAACTCAGATCTCTGTTTCCAATCCAGGCTTTCATCACTTAACTCATTGATAAGAGATGGAGATGGACCGACCCGTATGGATCAGTATCACACAGATCAGATAAGCATAAAGAAAGCATTTTCTTCAGCTGGATAATTATACAGTCATATAATACTTCCTGCTTCACTGCATCCTCTTTCTGCAGCTTTCTGAACTCCTGCTATTTATACTGATCTAAATTCTAACTTTAAAATAAACGTTTTACCAGGCTGCAGATCAGTTTAATAAAGAAAACTTTGCTCTTTATTAAAGAAAGCCAAATGTTTACATTAGTTCAATTCGTAACCTAATGGATGGTTCTGCCCTCCTGTGGACATTGCAGTAAATGTCAACGGCTCAGCCACATTAAATGTTTCATTGGTTTCAGCTGAAGGATGAAGTGAACTTTGACCCCAGAAGCCCAGCGGACTTAATAAAAGAGGCTTCATGGAAACAGAGGAAAGAGCAGAGAGAGAAGGAGGAAGTTCAAACCATCCAATCGTCTCTCTGCTCAGTTCTAACCGCACAGATTTAAAGAGGAGCAGCAAAAACAAATGAGCTGGATGAGCAGAGCTTGACATGTTACTGTGGAATATAAACTCTGCTGCTAATTTAGCTGTTAGCATGTCTTATAGTCATGAGGTTGTTATAGCAACAGTCTTCAGTCAGAGGCCTCTTCAGGTTCTTTGCGAGACTGGCTGCTTCTGGAGATTACCATCCGCAATGTTACATGATACATGGATGATGTGAATTATGACAGCATAACTTCATGCTTTGGGATAAATAAAGTCTTTTTGAATTGACTTTATTTGAATATCCTTCAAACTTTGTCTCTAAGGTTCCAGACCTTTTTGAAATCTTTCATTTGGATTATTCACGGTTTCTGAAGGTCTTTCAAGAAGCTTTTCTGGACTCTAGCTGCTCTTCAATCGATTTCCAGAGCAATAATCAAATTTTTATAAAGTCAGAGACACTAAGATTTACAAACAGAATCTAATTAAATATTAAATATTCAGTTTAGTTTAGTTCAACATTGGGCCAACAACATAGAACATGTCATGGGTCTTTACAATAAGTGCAATTCCTCATACAGTTAGACAGATTCATAAGATTCAGATGCAGTAGATCAAACAAAGCATCCAAAGATCTGAAGTCAAACTCAAGCTCAGTATGAGCCACAACCAGCTGCAGGATGAGAGGGAGAAAAGCAGATAGAAGAACTGGAACCAGGAGTACTTTCTATGACAAAGTAAACAAGTAAAGAGATTCAACAAACCAAAGGCAGCAACAAGATCTTCAGTGGCTTTGTCCAGAGCAGAAACTCTGCTAAACACAGAAGCACCGGGCCAGAGACCCGATCTATGGGTTCAAGTCAGGATGAACCCCGAATCTCACCCCTGGGACTCTGCAGGAACAAAGGTGGACGGATGGAAAACAAAGAGGACTAAATTAATGGCAGCTACCACTATGTCCATGACAGTCAGAAAGAGCAGAAGCCTCTTAAAGAGACAGGACGTTAGGGTCAAAAACTCGTCATTTGAGCCACTGACATGTTCACTGACAGATATTTAATTTTGAGAGATGAACTAGGGATTTTGAGTAGGAAACTGGTGTTTTTCTGTTTTCAGAGATTCGCTTACTGCTTTGAGAAAAGCACCAAAGACACTGAATAAAACTGAGAAACGTATCACTAGTTTTACATGATAGCATAACAAAAACTAACTTTTCTTTCAGTTTTATATTTAAAAGATCCTGTAATGTCTCAGCCTGCTCTGTAAACATAAATCTAACATGTTTGTTTCTTGTTGATTGTTTTCAGTTTGCCCGGTCAAGCCAGGTTTCCAGATGGCTGCAGGCAGTTCACAGCGGAGCTGCCAAACAGAGACGCTTCCTCACGCTGTGTTTCTCCAACGCCGTTTCAGCGCCTCAAATTTGCGGCTCATCACTCGGGTAACAGATTTCCTTCGGGTGAAGAAGAAGCTTAGATAATTTGTTCTTCGTGAACATCGCTGAAGCTTTAAACCGCAGAGCGAGGAGCATGAGAGAGCTTCTCTTTCAAACGCAGCCAGAATCCGTCTGCAGAGGCTCATCTTTCTCTCAACACACACCAGCGGGGGTTTCATCCCTCAGCACGTCCGACCCGTCAACCAACAAAGCTGTTGCTCTAATTGTTATCATTTGTTCCGCGTTAGTTCGTCCCAGTAAACTTCAGCATCGTGGTGAGGTTTGCTTGGGAAAATTCCTACCGACCTTCTTCACTGTCTGCTGCTGCTATCTTTTAAATCACTAAAGTTTTAGAGATTAGCCTCTAATTTATTTGTCCTCTAGGCTGTCAGATTCTTTCGTACAGGACTCTCTGTACTGGCTTCAGTCTTACCTAAACAGCAGGAACTTCTTCATTGGAGTTGACAGAAATGACATGTGGTGTAATCCAAGGTTCACTCTTGGGTCCCTTCCTGTTTAATACCTACATGCTCCTGACAGCTCAGATTCTAACAAGAAATACGTTTAGTTACCAGCTACGCAGATGATGCACAGCTTACATTACTATGTCACCAGGTGACTCTGAACCATCGAATCATTGAACATGCTTAGAACAGAACTTTCTCCAGATGAACAGAAACAAATCTGAAGTTTTATCTTTGGACCTAAAGAGTGAAGATCCAGAGTCAGCATGCAGCTTCGGTTGTTACACCTGACAACCAGAGATCAGGCTGAAATCTGGATGTAGTGATGAACTCTGACCTGAACCTTCACAGCTTTAAGATCGGCCTCCAGGATTAAAGGACTAATGTCCAATCAAGATCTAGAGAAACCCATCCATGTGTTTATTTTGGGTACTTTGGACTCTCCTTCATTTAACTGGGTGTCTGTCAGTCTTTTGGGTTTCTTAGATGTCCCAGGCCAGCAGGGGGCACCCTGGAGCTGGTTTTACCTCACTCTGGCCATAAAAGTTAATTTTAAAACATATTTAAACAACAATCTGATGCAAAAGTGATGAGGAACATTTTGAAATGCTGGAAATTTACTTGAACGTTTATTGTTGCTTTATTGACGATTCTCCAAACTGAAATCACAGTGAATTGTGCCGCCTACTTACAGTAGTAACTAAACAACCTGGTAAGATACTGCCTGCTCAGGACTATATCGCACAACCCCACTTGAAAGGAAAAGAAAAAAAAGCGGCTACTTTAACAATCCCTTTGTGCAATCCTCCATGAGTTAAACCTCTTATTTTGGTTTACACAACATACACACTTCCCTAAGTGAAACTAAAACATTCGGTCGCATGAACCAAGCTGTTGTTTTTGGGGTTTTCTTCGACCACATGAAGTGTTGCAATGCAGATGAGAGTTTACTGCCTGTTTAGAAAATTCATCTCAGAACTGTTTGGACTCATAAATCTCAGTCCCGCCATCCATGTGTGATTATTGGATTTCCTATTTTCCCCTTTGTTTTAGGTGATTCTGAGCAACCATGATGGATTTGGTCTTTAATTATATTTAGCAAAGGGAAAAATATATTTTAACAGCCATGCATGGAGGAGGAACCATACAAGTTGAACTTCTGGAAAAACTCACCAACTCTGTGATGTGACAGAGCAGAGCCTAACAATAAAAGCATGATTTGGTATCTATGGCTGACAGATTTTATTTTACTATTCCCTAACCAATGCTAGAGCATGATGAGAAGCTACTCGTGATTAATATGCAATTTCCATTTCCGAAGCCAAATTGCTTTTTAAAAAACATAAAATTAAAGAGGAGGTATTTATGGAAAGACATCTGGGATAAAAATTAGTCTTATTTGGACAATATGAATCTATAAAGATTTTGACATCAGAGTAAATCTTGAATACTTGTGTGTGTGAGAATGTTGCTTCTCTTATTTTTCCAAAAACAATGCTTCAGTTATTTCACACCTACAGCTAAATGAACCAAACAGACCGACAAACACGCCACATAAATTCATATGAAGAAAATATTCAGAATCAGAATTTAAAGTTCATTTAATTACTTCTGTTGCTTGTTTGTTCTGGGAAAACTTTTCATTTATAATGTAGTTTATCTGCCTTTCTGGATATATATCAGTGGAACAGCTTGATTGGTTTATTTATCTCATTTTATACTCAAGTTGAAAAACATTTATAAACAATCCCAAGAGACGTTGGAATTCCATGTTGGAAAGTTTCTCATACTCCAGCTGATCTCATCCATAAGAATCCTGCATGGTTACCTTGCTTATAAAACATAAACAGTTTAACTACAAATACATAAAACCTCATTTCTTCCTTTGCAAACGTCTGGAAAACTCAGCTGAAGAACCGTCGTTCTGCTCAGTCAAAAGTGGCCACCAGAGCTGAATGGAGGTTTAGATTTTTTCTGATGATATGCAGGAATGATCACTGACTGGATGTACCAGATGCACCTGAATGCATCAGGGCAGTACCAGCGTGTTGTAGCATCGGATTAGCTGAGCGGCATTTTGGGCTGGTTGAAGGCTCCATGCTGCTGGATTTGGACCTTAGTTGATTTTTCCTCCAGTACCAAGGATGGGCGTAATTCAATTCAGAGCAAAACCAAAAGGTTTGACCGTTTATTTAACAAATATAACTAATTTTGGTAGAAAAAAAAAAGAGAAGATTGATCTGATTTAACTTCAGACAGTGAGGAAAAAATATCTGTGCCTTTTTATTCTGTGTGTAAACTTTCAACTGGACATTTGTCTTATAGAAATTGTTGAAAGTAAATCATTGGATTAAACTCTATTCTTGTTTTAATCTTTCAATAAATGTCTACAAACTAAAATAGTTAAATATTTCAAAATAATTCAGATTTAAACTGAGCTGCTGAAATAAAAATATCTCAAAGCTTCCTGTATATTTCTACGTCAGGTGCCATGGAGTCGAGGCCGGCGTACGGAGTGCGCCGTCCAGCATCACAGCACAAAGCGCTCCAGTTTCAGAGATCGTCTAAGTATTGCAACAATTACGGTATGAGAGGAAATTGAAAAGATGAGACACAGAGCCATGTAAATAATCTGTGCCAATAGCCCAGAGACTTCTCCCTGGTCTCTTTCATTAGGTCCTACAGCCTGAAGATCAAAGCCCAATCAGGCTGATGTTCCTCAGGAGAGAAGACTTCATGCACAAATGCTGCTGTCCTGATTACACTTTATGGGCCATGACTGGATCCAGTTTGGAGGCGACAGTGACGGGACAGATTCTTGGGACACACAAACTCAGCACAGTTAAATCCAAATGCTTTATTAGACATCTTAAAAGCATTTCCTCTCATTCATCACCATTTGCAATCATCGGCAGAGTAAACACCAAGCAATTCCAGGCAGCTCCGCCATTTCATTTGATTCCGCTGTTACTCATAGTTTGGGCTTTGCATACTCCCTTCCCGACCACTTCAAAGGCGGCTCCCTTGTAGGTCGCGACACAGAGGTCGTCGGTGCGCAGCTCAGGCTGAACCTGCTCCCACACTTTCTTTTTAGGGTTCAGCTCCTTGTCTGGTTCACCTGAAACGGAGGAAAACAAAGTCTGACTCCCAGCTCTCTTGAAGCAAACAGCTGGTTCCTGCTTCCAGAACTTTGTTCCCCTCCTTGTATAACCTGCAGAGAACGCAACTTCAATACACTCAGTTTGACTTTCCGTCATGTTCCATTTGAGCCTCGGCCCCATAAAACGCCTGTTTGTTCTCAGCGGTAATCTAAACCATGGAAACCCAAGTTGATCTCAGGGAAACGGAGAGGTGAGGTTCTCATTCCACCATTCTGATCTTCTTTAGCATCTGTCAAAACTCATGCAACCATGTTTCATTTCTGGAGGCTGGCTTGCAGCTAATCAAATCAGAAGCTTGAAAGAGCTTCTAATTGGGAACTTGTGTTGATGTTTGGGTTCCAGCAGGCATCCTCGGACGTTTCAGGGAGAAAAAGTGAGCTGCAACCGCTCACCTTTTGGTAAATGAGAGTAATTATAGACACACAGTGTGTTGGCACTGCAGGGTTTATTGGGGGAAAAGAAAGTAAACAGGAGGTGAGCAAAAACCCTCCATGTATTTTTGTTGTTTTTACAAGTCTTAGAGGGATCCAATTAGTTGAACATGTTGGCCTAAATATGTTGCAATTTTCCTATTGACTAAAGAAATTGCAGCTTAAACAACATGGCAACGTCTGTGTGTGTTCTAACTGAGCCTGCAGTCACATCCAGAGACTGTTAGTTATTATATGCGAACACGACTAAATGAGAATGATTCCCCTAAATTAATTTGTCCATATGTAAAGCGCAAATTTAAATGCTGTTTGGTAAACTTGAGGTTGGCTGAATATCTACGTTGAAGTTTTCTCTATACACTTACAAATTCTTCGAGTACCGTATTTCCCGCACTACAAGGCGCACCGGATTATAGGGCGCACCTTCAATAAATGGCCTATTTTAAAACCTTTTTCATATATAAGGCGCATCGCATTATAAGGCGCATAGAATAGACGCTACAGTAGAGGCTGGAGTTACGTTATGCATCCATTAGATGGAGCTGCGCTAAAGGGAATGTCAACAAAACAGTCAGATAGGTCAGTCAAACTTTATTAATAGATTACAAACCAGAGTTCTGACAACTCCGTTCACTCCCAAAATGAATAAACAGCTGTTTTATTATTTTCCCCGAGGTAAAGTCAGTGACGTGGTATTTTCGTGACA
>CAEFZX010009531.1:0-14485 GCA_903066825.1 Alfaro cultratus | reverse complement strand
TGACTCGGCTCAGGGATTACGTCACACGCAGCGCCGTGCGCAGTGCCCTAGTGCCTGTAAATTTAATGGTCCAATGACGGTAATTTAAAAAACAGGACATTTCCTCACTTTCTAAAAAAAACCCGGGACGCCCGGGACAGGACGTGAAATACGGACATGTCCCGGGAAATACGGACGTTTGGTCACCCTACTCAGCACCCCTAAAGGTCAGATCCTAGAATCACCCCTGTCTGTAAGTCTTAATATTTTTTAATAAAACTAGCCTCATGAGATATTGTGCTTAGGTCTTCAATAACTACTGTTTGCTCTTTGGAGAGGCATGCTAGTCATTAGCTTCTTCTTCTAGCTAGTAAGAGCTAGCTAGAAGGAGAGGCTAGCTCTAGCTGGTGCTTGCAGTCTCCTTCTCATTTGCCTGCTCCGGTTGTTTAGTTAGTGTGCCAGCCTATCATTAATCAGCCTTCAGAATGGACATAGCCTCCTGTGAGGAGGATGTAGCCACGCTAGTTGTGCAAAACTTTTAATTTTAGCGCTGAAACCGTGCCATAACTCTTATCCCCATTGCTTATGGACAGTTTTTCCTTCCACCCAATTTCCCATGAGTGCGGAGTTAGCCGTTTAGTGTCTGGTTTCATCTGGTGGCTTACCCTCCTTGTGGAAGAAATCAAATATATTCTGCTGCAGACCTGAGTTTTCCTGGACCATAACATCCACAGGCATGGCACAGTGACTGTGACTGTTACTGGGTCACTCCTGCATCTGCTGGACACAACATCTCTGTCAGCATCACCACTTCAAAGACGCGCTCCAGTGGTTTGTGGCTTTATTTGGCTTTTTTTTTTTTTTTTTGTCACCCCCCCAGATGAGCATATGGCAACACAACACAAAGCATTAACCCAGCCTCCTGTCAATACTGAGAGTGTCCACTCCCACTGTGAAAGGTGAACAGCAGGACACTCGTGCACGCCTGCGTGAGCACACACACTAGCGAGCTCACGGATATTGCTGCGGAGTGCTGCCCCCCTCCCCACCAAATGCTTTGGTTTTCAGATGAAGTCCTTTCACCCCCAGCAGGCAGCAGCTGCAGGGTTGTTTCTCAGAGGGATGCAGGACGACAGCCGGCGCAGTCTTTCAGAAACGCACAGCTGATTACCCTTTATTCAGGGAGGCACAGGAACACTTGGGGCAAAACATTTATTATGTCATCATGCTCAGCCTGTGTGCTTTTTGGGCCCGACTTCCACGTAAAACCAAGAGAATTCCATGGGGGAAAAAACCCCAAGAACCAGTCACAACATGTTGCTGTACTTCAGGATTTTGTTGGACTGCAGATATCGAATCCTACTGGGTCCTTGTTGCTATAAAAAGAATGAGGTTTCGTTACAACTTACAACTTTTATGTATTTTAAACAGTATGTATAATTCTGACCCAACCAGAGAAAGTCTTCATTCAAATCAAACTTTTGTGCCCAATTCATGATTTTTTTTTTATATTCAATTTTTTGATGTATCATTCTTCCACCTTGAAAAAGGAAGTGTCTTGGTGTATGTAAACTTCTGACCAGCAGTGTACGCTGCTGTGGCAACGTTTCAGTTGTTTGTTTCAAAGTCAGCAACTCATATCTAGAAACTGTCATTTTAAAATAGCAAGTCCTAAAACCAGTGGGTCCTGCTAACTACTTTTAATGGCGGCTTAGCTAGCGGTTGCTAGCAGTTTAAGCTTATATCAATCTATCTTCCTTCAGTTTACATAATCAAGCACTTAACACTTCTCTCTTAGCGGCAGGGCCTGGTTGTTTATAGTGCACACAATTTCTGGTTAGTTTGTCAGCGTTGAACTGGCGCATTACGTTACGGCCAAATGTTAGAGGGTTAGGGTTAGGTTAGGCCACGCAGAAACGTAATTTCATCAGATGCCAACGTTACAATTGGCTGTAAGAAACAGGAAGGGGAAGGTAGCATAGAGAAACTGGAGAAAAATTGAGAGTTTTGTTCTGTGACGTTAACTAGTGTTGGCAATGTTTTCACACATCGTGGAACTGTTCGGAAAGATGCCAACAGAGGAAAAGGTCGATAGGTCATGTGAGATAACATCAGATCGGTCACATCAGAACTTCTTCTGTAAATTTGTCTCCTTCTCCCCTTTGGTGTGTTAACTCTTTTTTTGCAAAAGCCAAGAACCGCCTCCAGCAAGAGTGGAATCTTTTTTTTAGCGAAATAAAGGAATTATTTTGAGTTTTGCAGATTCCATCATCCAGTTGTAACGCGACACTAATAAAAACATTTGTGGAAACGCTGAAGAGTGGAACCAGTCTGTTTGTCTGCCGTCTTGTGTAGTTAAACCTGAGCTCTCAGGTGACCAGTGACAGTTTTACTCATGATGATTTAAGTGCATCTCTACAAAAAATATCTGTGTTTGTCAGAAACTCAAGATTTGTGGCCTTTTAGTAGAGCTGACTCAAAAAGCACACTCAGCTTATCAAAGGCAGGAAAAAAAAATCTAAACCCAGGTGAGTCACTGGGAAGCTCTGCGGTTAGCATTCAGAATCAAGACAAAGACAAAACAGAGACTGTAGTCTTTCATTGTGAGCTCATGTGACTTCAGGTGACTCACCTGGACAACAGCAGCAACGGAAATATGTACCAGTCTACTTAGTTTACTTCAACTCTTAACAGGAATGGACAATGTAGTAGATCTCATTCGTATGTACATTTACTGATGTGCTATTTTTCATCAGACATTGTCCTTTCACTTCCATTTTATTTTTCAAAATGTATCACACAAAGACAACCTGGGTAAATATATCAAATGCCGTTTTCAAACAGTTTTTAAATGGAAATGGCCTCTAAACCAAAGTGGCCCAATGTGAAGAAATAATCACCGATCTCTTTAGCAACATTTTCTGGAAAGCTGAGTTCAGTTTCTGCAGCCACAGCCAGGCCTGCTGACTGGCTGACCTGTAGAATTTGGGCATCGCTTAAACAGAACCTACCAGATGACATGAAGTAGGCTAAATGGGCTGGAAAAAAGCAACACATTACGCCACGATCTAAGAGAAATCAGTAACAGGAATAAAACATCTAACATAGGGGCTACAAAATTATTTCTGAGCCTTTGGGATTTTATCCAACAGAATTAGAAACCTGGAATGGTTGTGAACCTTTGCAGGAGTGACCAGCCTCCCAAAAAAAAAAGAAAGAAAAGAAAAAGACTCAAAGACAGACTCAGGAGGTTCCAAAAGAAGAACAAGATCTAAAGCATCTCGTCTCAAGCCTGCCGCCATGTTCTACACGGCTTCTGGAATCCAAATATAATATCAACTTTCCAATACAATATATAGTTTTTGATGACTTACCAGAAACACTAAAGAGACAGAAAAGCTCATAACTTTAAATGAACTGTAGTGATACTGGAAATTAGAGGTGGGGAATATGGACAAAGTTTTATCACGGTATTTTCTGTTGTGTTTTTAGGTAACGGTTATAGACCCGCCGGCTCAGTTAATGCTCCAGAGAAACGTTCCCCTTGCTTCGTAACGTGCTAAAAGTCCTGTCAACTAACTGTAACTGATCCAGGGTCAGAGGTCAGGGATCATTAGGGCTTTTGGAAGGCAAAAAAAAAGCCAAGAGAAAAAAAATCCTTCAAACTGCACAGTATAAACCAGAGAGAACAGCCATCCAGTCATGCAAACCAGAGCCATGCTGAGTGATGCAACTCTGGAACATGACATAACATGACTTACCATGACCTTAGTCATGGTAAGTCGTGTTAAATATCAGGAGAAACTCCGGCTGATGTGACACAACATTTGACACAAGGCCATACAGTCTGATTTGGATTCTATCAAATCCAAAAAAGAAAAAATATATACAGTATGTAAACCTCTGAGGAAATAATTGAGGGCGTGGCAGGCGATGGCGTGTCAGTCCTCAATCACAGGTTCAAGTCCTTCGCCGCATGCCTTCTCCTCTCTCATGACCTTCTGACCTCTCCACTGACTGACAAACAAAAGCAATGGGAGCAAAAAAAATGTCCTAAAATAAAAAAAATCCATTAAAGGTAAGGTCATAAAAACGAAAGATGCAACTGATGTAATATCAGACTGTCTTTATGCGAGATGATCATGATCTTATGTAAAGATCATGGTCATCTTTATGGAAATATATGATATTTATTTTCATCTTTATATGATTTTCCAAATAAAAATCATATAACTTCATAGTTTTGACTCACCTGACATGAACCTTATACATTTCATTAATTCAAACAATGTGTTGTTGAAATTCAACGGTTTATTGATGATTTTAATGTCTGTCACTGGTTTTCACAGTTGTTGCAGAAATGTTGTGATGATTTTGTGTTTTTGTGACATAAAGCACTTTGAATTGCCTCGTTGCTGAAATCCATCCATTTTCTTCCGCCTTTATCCCACTGGGGTCAGGACGGGTGCTGGTGTGTGTCTCCACATGTCAACGGGGTGAGAGGTGGGGTCACCCTGGGCAGGTCGCCTTGTTGCTTTAATGTGCCAAACAAATAAACTTGATTAAAAACTAAAACAGGCGCCTGTCAGCCCAGCATGCAGGATGTGAGTCAGAAAGGTGCAAAACCTCGGCTGACAGGTGCCACCAAATGCCTTCAGTCTCCACAGATCCTACTGTAAGAACCGATCACCATGGAAACCTGAGGATTGACTCACTGCTCCATTGACTGTATTGTCTTGTTCTCCCTCAGGACTTTTAGATGTTTTTCTTCTCTCTCTCTGGATCGGATGATATTCGACCCACTTTGGTAACAGGGATCAAACAAGCAGCTCTGAAGCCTTTATTGGTCCTGTGGTTGGAGTGTGTGCACACACAGGGTGGAGTCGGAGCTGCTTTTTTTTTTTTCCACCCGCAGGGATCAAATGTTAACTCGAAGAGGAAACCGAAGCCCGGCAGCTTCCCAGCCTGCTCCGAGATGCGTTAGAGAGCCCCGGTCTGCGGGGCTGCCGGGTCCAATCACTATTAACATCCACCGTGCGGTGAGGGAGTGAGGAAGTGAGCGCAGCCATGCGGCGCACCGCGCTGGCGCTCCAACGCGTCCAGCCCTCTCCGCGGGCGGCGCGTAAAAGCGAGTGGCTCCGCAGCGCGCTGGCCCATCACCACTGCCCCGATCCGGCAGCCGAGAACGAAATCGTCGTCCTCGCCACCGGAATCGACCAGTACCTGCAGGAGGTCTTCCACCACCTGGCCCTCCCCAGCCGGGACGACACAGTGTCCGGGGAGGACTTCGCCGCTCTCAGCGCCGTGCTGGGACTTCCCGGAGCTCAGAGGACGCCGGAAGCGGAGGATGGAGGCGGCGGTGGCGGAGCGGAGCAGCAGCAGCGTGGGGAGTTCGCGGATGTTTGCTCCGGTTTACCCGAGCGGCTTTCGTTTCGAGACTTTCACTCGCGGCTCTGCGGGTGTTTCCGGGTGCGCACTGCGCCAGGAGTCAGCGGGGGTCGCGCCTGGCGCCTGCCGGTCTCCGAGGACACGGAGCTGGTGGAGAGGCAGATCCGGCTCCGGTGGCCCCGGGTCCGGCGGAGGAAGTGTGTCAGTTTTGACCTGGGTCGAGGTCAGACCGGAACCAGAAGCAGAACCGTGAAAAGCGGAACCGAGGAGGAACTACGTGAGCAAGGTAGGTTCATTGCAGGAGACCTGTTGGGTTTTTAAACAGATGATCCTCACAGGGCTCCTGCTGTCAAAATAATGACTCTTGTACTTCAACAACAACAACAACAACAGCAACAATAATAATAATAATAATGATTTTACATTTTTTTTCCAAACAATCTAAAAAAACAAACAAAAAAAACATACTAAATCTGAAGTGTGGCAGGATTCATATAGAACTATTCCCGCTCCAGGGAGATCATTTAGATAATGTCTCTGTTCTACAGAGTGAGTTTGTTTACCCAGAATTATTATTATTTATAACTCAGCTCCAGCTCAGGCTGTTTGGATGCAGAGCTTCTGCCATCTTCAATGCTCAAGTCCTCCAGTTGAATGTAGGTGTGGACTTTGACTGGGCCGTTCTAACAGTTCTATCTTCCTTAATGTGAGTAGAGGTGCGCGGTGCTACATATCGGTATCACAACGATTCCAAGTAAATACAGGGCAGTTGGCCTATGGCAGTCAGTCATTCATCCAGCCGGCCGTCGAGTTTTTGAGTTAAAAATGTTTAAAGTTGACAGGAAATTTGAAAATATCACTTGATAATTATGTGTTATTGAAAGATTGGAAGGTCAATATCTGAACACCAACTATAAAGCCTTAAAAAATGCAAATATTTTAAAAAGACTTAAATAAGTAAGCACAAGTAAAGCCTGGTGGCCCGCCAGGCTTTTAATACACTGGGGGAAACCCTGGTGTCGTGTCTTCTCATTTATGTAGCTTCTTTTATTCTCGCAAGACTTCAAGCAGAACTTGGATTTGCATCTAGACATTGTCACTATGTTCTGCCTCAAGGTGACAGAACATGTTACTAGTTGCTAAATTACATTTGCTTGCTAGATAGCTCGATATTTTGCATTTATCATGGATAAGTTCAAAATCATCGTCAGTTGGCTGGATGACATTTGCTTTCCCTACTGCTTCACTTTTGTTGCGAACTTTTACAAGGCTGGGTGGATTCTGTGGCAGAGCCGCAAACAAACCTTCAAAAATGTCACTTTTTGCTATGACTGATTGTAATACAGCAGGATCCCCCAACAAACCGTTATTTGTAGTTTGTCTTAAATTTTATCTTAAATTTCATGTTAGGTTTCATTTAAGCATTGACTGTAGCTCTGTGGCTAGAGTGATCGTCTTGTGATTGGAAGGTTGTAGGTTCGATGTCAGCTTTCTCTGGTCAAATCTTGGTGACCCCTGAGCAAGGCACTAAGCCCCCAGTGGCAAATGAGTGAATGTGATTGAAAAAGCGCTTTGTCTGTTCACCGTTTAGAAGTTTGACTTGCTGAAACCTGCAGAATCGAAGGCTAAAGAAGGTATCATTTTATGTGTAATGAAACTTTAATTGAGTTTTTTAAATTGAATTGCTGAATAATTCAACTTCCCTGTGATGTTACAGTTTAGTCTTATATCAGTTGCAGATATTTTATAAATGATAAGAGAACAGCACCAGGGGAGACTTTCAGTCAGTGATGAAGTGTTCAGTTTTTTTTTTCATTTTTAAAATGTATCAATTGCTTTTATTGGACAAGTCATGGTGGTATCTCCAGTTTTTAATTTTTTTTAAAAAGTGAAATTTCTTCATTCTGACTTATAGTAAACTTGACCTCTTAATGTGTCGTCTTCTCCAGATGAGGTCGGCGCTCTCAGGGAGCTGGTTGAGGATCTGCGCTCTGCTCTGCAGGGGAGCGACGCTCGCTGTCTGGCCCTGGAGGTCGCCCTCAGACGGGAGAGGAGCCGGACCCCCGCCGGCCCCTGCAGCCAAGGGGCCACGCTTTCTGTTCCCACGCCCTGCGGCGCGCTCACGCAGGGGAAACCGGGACAAACCGACAGACCTAAAAGCCAGCCGGACGGGACGAGGAAGGGAGAGAGGAGGTGGGACATCAGAGACCCCCTGCTGAGAGAACTGAAACTGATTCGGTCGTCACGTGACGGGCAGTTAGAGGAGGCCATCAAATTCAATGAGCGCTTGGAGGAAGAGCTGCAGTGGGCCTACCAGGAAGTTCGCAAGCTGCAGGGGGCGGAGTCGTCCCTGAGGAGGGAGAACAGCCAGATCAGGTGCTCTAAATATTCAGAAATGGAAAAAAATAAAAATAAATGAAGTGAATTTATTGGAAATTTGTGACGATCGGTGATGCTGACAGGAGGCGGGCGGAGGAAGCTAGAGAGGCTCTCAACGTGGGGCTGCAGAAGGTCCGGCTGATCCAGGAGCAGGCCCGGTTGGTGCCGCAGCTCCAGTCCAAGATCACCCAGCTGGAGACGGAGCTGCTGCGGTACAGGTACAGCGCCGGGTTCTGTCGGGTGAGCAGCAGAGTTCTGTGTCTGGGTGTGTTTCAAGATCCAGTTACACTTCATTTGCCTCTGTCCTTTCCTGACTTCTACACGTCCTCAGTCCCTGAAAGCAGTCAGGTTGCCACAGAGGCTGCAGTCGGCCAGTGGTGGAGGCAACAGGGCAGCCCAGCATAAAAACACAGTTTTTATGTTAAGAGATACAAAAATTCAGAGGGGCGCTAGAAGGCATCATAGGCCGACGGTGCAGCCGCCTCACGCCCAGTTCAATGCTTCAACTATAAACCTACTTAAATCTGTTTTTAATGTCACTGTTACTGGTGTAGAAAAAACAAAACAACATATTTAAAATAAATATGATTCCTAGCCTGGTGTGGATGGGGGTGGAGTGAGGGGGAGGAAGTAAAGCCTGGTGGGCTGCCAGGCTTATAATATACTGACAGAAACCCTGCTAGACTTGATCGTTGTCCATCATTTTCGCTGAATCAGTTCATAAGGTTTTTTTTACCCGTCACTTTTCAAAATGATATTAGTGGCTCACAGTATGTTCAATTTTATTTAATTTTCATTCGGCTCAACGAGCTGAACAGAGAATCCACACCGTGTCATCACACATCAAGCAGCTGAATGAAAGGGACTTTTTCTCCTCAGTGACACTGATTGTGTTTTGAGTGACTTCAGGTAAACAGTGATATTAACCTATTGCGTCTGTTATGAATGCTGTGGCCCGACACTCTCACAACTTCCTCCTGGTCCCCATGAACCTGATTTTGCACACCTGCTTGTGTGTAATCAAATATTTCAGGTGTTTTGTTGTTGATCTGGACAATAAAATCTCTCTGGCTCTGCTGCCACACTGGAGACTTCAGCCAAAAGTTTTGAAACCAGGGAACATTTCTCCAACTGAAGTGATTGGAAGTCGGCAAGACTCTGACAGATCGATGCGTTGTGTCAAAACATTTCTGCCCTTCCCCACTAAATGGCCGTTGTTGTTGTTTCTGTCTCCGGCAGAATCGGCTGCACCTGCCTCTCTGAGAGCCAGTGGAGTCAACCTGAGGACCCGAGTGGTGAGACAGCTGGAGCAGTGAGGACAGCTGTGGATACGGAGCGCCTGAAGGTTTAACTCCAGCTCATTCTTCCCCAGATGCAGACAGTCTGCAGCGGGCGGTGGAAGGGAGAGCCGCCTCTGACGAAGAGGAAGACGAAGGGGGTCTGAAGGAGATGGGAAACTGTTGCTCCTCAAAGGAGAAGGGCGTGGCCTCACGCAGTCCCGGCTGCGGCGAAGGGTCTGTCTCCGTCCTGCTGTGTTGTTCATAACCGAATGTTTGTGTAGAGAGGGATCCAATGCCGCCTGTGATCTTCCAGATGTCAGAGCAACACAGTCCATCATCCTCTCTGTCCGAGTCGCTTGGAGCTCCAGAAGCGCCCCGGCTCTACTGCAGACGGCACAGACTGCTGCAGCAGGACGGGGCCAAACCAAGGGGAGAAAACCGGATGCGGACGCTTTGGAAAGGTAAAGGTGAGTGGTTATTACCTGAAGTCAGCTAAAAACCAGACCGAGGCAAAAGTATTGATCACAATAAATCTAAATATGGTTGGCTGTCCTTCATTACAATGTACCCAGCACTCTTTGTTAGCTGTAGCATCTTAACCAGTAAAACATCCAAACATAATTGTATGTATTAAAGGCAGTCATGGTATTCCAGATCTATTACTGGTATTCTGAATTTGATCAGGTTGTGATCAATTGTGATCACAACCTGATTAGAATGATGGTTATCAGAGCTATTTGTTCTAAATAGCTCTGATAATGATGTCATTAAGCATAACAATGACTATAAAACGGGACATTATTAGGAATGGAGAGAATAAGTATTTGAAGTTCAAGATAATTTACAACTTTAACTGTGTGTATGTGTGTGTGTGTGTGTGTGTGTGTCTCCAAAGAGGCCTGAGGACGAGGCGGAGAAGACACGTCTGTCTCTGCTGGAGGACAAACTCACAGATTCGCTCACCCTGCTGCTTCAGCTGCGCAACACGGTGCTCACACACTCACTATCCCACAGGGAGGGACAGAGATGCTCCTCATTCAGCTTCACAGCGCCATCTAGTGTTTGACCTGCCACTTCACTTCCTGTTGCTTTCCATTTGGGTCGTTTCGGTTCTTCCAGATACACAGTAGTGGCTCTTTTAAATGATGTCAGCTGGTTGCATTTGTACATAAGGAACAGCGTATAGAGGTGAGAGAATGCCTGATGTTGAAACCAGCGCTCACTAGTCTGGCCCCTTAAAGCTCTTTTGTACTCGACACATTAAAAAAATAGAGGTTAGGTTACTTCAATGGTTATCTCGAAGTCTTTACTGGACTTAATAAAAGGAAATAAAAATTACAAACAGATTCAAAACAAAAGACTGTGTTACTCTCAAGGTGCCAGACTTCTACAATGAGCAAAGTGCTTTCATCTTTCACAAACTAATTAGTCAATAACCAATCAAAAGGCACCACGTAACAAGCTTAAACATGATACAATTACAGATGCTTATCTTTATCAAATGAAACACATGTCAACACAAAATAACATTTTGTATGAAGTTCAAAATGTCATACATGCCTCCTACAGTGCCTGAGGTGCAAGATGTAAAGGTTAAGGGTCACCTGAACAAAGATGTCTCTGATGTCCACTGGACTTTCTGGTGGCAGTTGTTTTTGGTCGTCTTCGGTTTGCGTCTGTGTTTCCATCAACTCGCTTTCTGATTGGCTACTCGTCACATGCAAGAGGCAGCATTGTCATTTGTCCTCGGGGAACAAGACACGCACACACACACACACACACCCACACACACCCAGCGATATCAGGCCAAGACAATCCAATGTGACGAACGCCCCAGATTTGAGATTGGAGCGGTTCCGACATCCTTCCGAGTGGACGGGATCGCTCTCAAAACACCACACACACCTACACACACCTACACACACCTACACACACCTACACACACCTACACACACCTACACACACACACACACACACACACACACACACACACACACACACACACACACACACACAAGAGGATAAGATTATCCATTTGTTCCTTCTCGACAAACGGAAGGGAAAATCGGGAGCTCAGTGCATCACTCTTATCAGTCCATTCAGATTACTGATTACAATTTGTCTGTTCTTTGATCCTCATCACTGAGTCAGACTCTCTGGATTTTCCCTTAGAATGTGTCACACAAGGTCCTGGAGAAAATGGTGGTGGATAGTCTTGGTGTCCGCAGTAAAGCTGAAGCTGGTATGTCTGCTCTGCACTCAGTTCTTTTCCTGTTCTAGTGTTGCTCATTTGCTAAACCTTTTTGCTGACCTGTGAAGGTCAACCCCAGGCCCTGCAGGCCGCTGGCGCTGACGGCCTCAGCATCCACTTGACCCCCAGCGACCTTCCCGAAGGAAAAGGGGAGGAGGCCGAAGGAGGAGGGCAGAATGGAGAGAAACATCTGCATCCACCTGCAGGGTTTCAAACAAACAATATTAACCCTCTGCTCATCTCCGGTTAACAAGCTAACCTGTCATTCCTGTTGTACTGCATATAATACTGACATGTTTTACACTGTTAACCTTAAATATTCCTACTTAATCCAAATGGCTATTTTACATGTATTTAATTACATAAAAATAATATTTACATTGAGCTTTTTTGTAGAAATAAAGAGTTGTGATTAAGTCCATGTATGCATTTTGGGTTTCTGAACCTCCTGGTAACCTACCTCAGTCCTTGGCTGCTCAGTCAATAAAGCAGATCTACTTATGTGATTGTGTTGATGTGCTTCTTGTGGAAACCAAGCGAAGCCAATATATCAACTAGCTAAGAAATATTTTACATTTTCAAAACATTAGCTGAAAGTAGAAAAGTAAAATGAGCCGATGACATGGTGGCCTCCAAAAGACAGTCAGCAGGGCTGTAGGATGAGAGCGAGTCTCCAACCAACCGGCAGACGGTCTCTGAGTCCATAACAACTAGTTCTGTTTCCAGGATGAATGGGTCTCCTGAATATCTCCAACAACAGATTTCTTGAGGTGTAAATGGGGAAAAAAAAACCAAACAAGATAAATGGATAGTTATTTACAGTCACACAGAAAACATTGAATTCTTTTGGGATACACTACTAGCAAAGGTTAAGGAGACGTGACGTTTGGATGAAATTTAACCAATAAAAGGAAATTTTAGGTGGATTTATTTAGGTCACATTTACGACCATCAGCATTACACAGTGATATCAACCAGCAGGCTTTTAAAACCCTGAGTGATTTACAGGACGGACCCTGAAAAGTAATCAGAAAACAAGAAACAAGCCTAAATTACATAAACCCAAGCAACAGAAACAATAAATACAGCACAATACAGATCATTACAGCTAAAACAAATCTAAGGTCAGTCAAAAGAATAAATCAAACTTAGCATAACTCTTCAAAGCGGTAAGAAACGTGTCTCCCTTCTGCTGCCCCGCCCTGCTGACGAGACGAACCAGACGTGAGTGCTTGTTCCAATAAACGGTTGAATTATTATATTCATAAGTTAACCCAACAAAAATGTAAGGGAGCACAAATTGCCATTTTGAACTTTGATCTTTGATCAGAAACTGCATTTCAAGAATGTTTTTCTAAATGTCTAAACACAGCTAGAATATAGAACTGAAACGATAAAACACGTGGTCTGTAAATCAATCACACATAACACAACGTCGATAATCCCGTCTCATGAGTTTGATAAAATCCCTGGCTTTCATCACAAAGTACAACGGAGCAAATGCAGAGCGTGCCGTCTGCTCCAATGAGAATAATTATGATGTCGGCATCACGGATCTGACAAAAAAACAACACAAACAAAGCAACTGTATGAAATAATATAGTCATTTATTTATTTCCAGCAAATTACAATGTCCTGCAGAGAGAAAGCCTTCCTCCTGCCTCACAGAAGGGGGGCTTTTTAGAAGACAAACATGTAAAAGACGTCAGACATTACAAGACTACATCAGTACTCCCTAAAGGCAGCGCAGTGGACGGGTGGACATTACGGTTCAACAGCTCGATCTGGCTGCGGATGCTGGCGGCCTGTCAGTGGGATTCCCTATCAGGACTCAATAGTTTAAAGCACTTGGTTATACAAAGCAGAAGCTGGGTGGTGAGTGTTATTAGATTGCTTTTGGAACAATGTCTACTTTCTATCTTGGAAGCTCACTTCTAGTGTTTCCCAGATGTCTGCGGTGCCACATGAACAAAAAGCTGCAGCTATCCATGGCCGCAGTCTTTTTCACATTCACACATTGCAATAATCACACTGTACATCATTTATTTATCCAATCTAATTAAACAAACGCTACTCTGTGGCTTGCGCAACTCCTGATTGGTTACTCTAAGAGTTGAGCTTGGCTCTGACAGATTAAGACCGTCTCATTTCATCGACGGATGTGTTCCTCATTTCAGGAGGGACATTTCTGTATATAATCTGTTCATGTGAAGACTCCTATTAGGCACTGTGCTAGTCATTAAGCTCACTGCTGTCATATTACAATGAGTACCAAAATGCTGGCCAATGGCCATTTGCAGATAGGAAATCTGACAACACTGATGACAAACGGACTCAGCCAAAAGAAAATGACAAAATAAACAACCTTACATATAGAATAAATATAGTATGTACAATTTGCTTTGTGTGCTTCTAAAAAATAAATAGATGTAGCATTTCTTGCCTTTTTATAGAAGTATACACAACTTTTCGTTGAAGAAGAGAAAGAATGCGGGCACCGGTTTGATAAAGAGTGTCAAGGATACAAACTGATAGAGACAGATGGAAGGATGAAAAGATAAAGGCAAAGTGGCAGCTATGTCTCTGGGTGGGCAATTTGAATACGGAGAACAAGTTCTTTATGTAAGTTAAGCCTTGCAGTGCCATCTGGTGGTGGATTTGCTAACTACAGTACATGGATGCATTCGGATGGCACAGAAAAGGTTGCTCGTTGTTTAAAGTGGTTGTATGCTCGATTTCATTTAAGAACACAAAACAATCATCTCTGAAAGATGAAAAGATTAGGACAAAAAAAATGGAATATAAAAATAAAACAAGCTCAAAACACCTGACATTCAAAAAAATCTTTAAGACCACAAAGCAAAGGATTTTTAACAATTAAAATCAATTTTTGCACATCCGCACTACGTGCTCTGCTTGTGCTTTTTGCTGGCCCCGTTGAGAAAAACAACAACAAACAATTAAAAGTAAAACATCACATGATGCTTTCTCCTCCTCCATAATTTCTACTTGGAAGCCTGTCCAAATATATATCAACAATAGGCTATTAAAGACAGGAAGAGCAGATCTGATGACAGGCCGTTTGTGTAGGGTGGTGGGAAGAAGAACATACAGTACAGACCAAAAGTTTGGACACACCTTCTCATTCAAGGAGTTTCCTTTATTTTCATGACTATTGACATTGTAGATTCACACTGAAGGCATCAAA
>CAEFZX010009529.1:0-45661 GCA_903066825.1 Alfaro cultratus | reverse complement strand
GCATCCACCTCAAAAATATGTAGTTGCGCCCCTGAGTGCGCACACCTGATGTTGCTCACAGTGGTCCTCAGTGTACTGAGGGAGCTTCTGTGTCTGCCCAGACACATGAAATATTAGAGGGAACATTGTCCTCAGGTGATTATTAAACCTGAAAATTTGTTCCAGCTCGGCATTAGCTGTAGTATCGCTTCAACTAAAGGCGATAACAAATAAAAAAGTCATAGTGCTCTGACACGGGCATGGAGGAAAGACCGCGGGGAGAAAAACAAAGTGACAAAGAAAAGCAAGTCTCACAAAAAGCCTTGCAGCATCTGTGGCAAAGCCTGTCCTTCATCCTGGGGCCTTTTTAAAGCTCTGCACACGGGGCCAGAAAGAAAACCTGCACTGCCAAGCCACTGTGTCTCAGGAGGAGGTGAAGGTCTTCACTTCTTCACATCGCCTGCATCTACAGCTCCATCAGACTGTCTGGGAAAATAACCACACTTTCAGGTCAATGTCAAACCTGAACAAGCCACACCTGATTCATAAAAAATGGAAAATATTGTGTCGAATGCATTATGTGTTAATAGGTGGGGAAAATGTGAAGTATTACCATTGGTAGCTCAGTATCTAAACAACTTTTACACACAAAACGGTTTCTGCAGGTTTCACCGACTAAAATCTAAGGCTTTTTAAGACCATAATGAATGAAATGTAATACCTATAATGTAACAGAAATATTTTATACATGTTTTATTTAGTAGTAGTGCTTCGCCTGGGTTAGCAAGAGAAGTGAGCCAGTCGCAGAGATGAATGGCGATAAATTCAAACTTACCAAGGAGCTAGCAAAGGTATATTAGCAGCTAGTTAGCGGTAGCCTGAACCACTTCAAGTTACAGAATGTTAAGAGGAAGTCTATGTTAGGGTGGCCATTTATTGTATTGTTCATCTTGATAAATATCTAGTCTTGACACAATAATTTCCCCCAGAAACTTAGTTTTACTATTCTCTGTTCGTTCAAACAGACTATCAATAAAAAGTACAATTAATATGAGCAGTTTAGTGATATAAATCACACTTCTTTATGCGACTGAGGAAGTGTGTTACAAATGTTTTCCAACTATGTTTATGTTTATGTGGCTGTTATTGTTATGTCATACATGCACAGTCTTACAGTTATTAATACATAGTTCTTATCATCACTTTTATTGGTATTTTAAGAGTATCACAAAATATTATAATAAAACTTTAAGTCCACATCGTCCAGCCTACATAGAATATACAAAAGTAAATAGTCCTGCCACAACAATATTTAAGATCTGTGATTGACATATTTATAAATAAATGTAAGACACTTTAAGGTCCTAATTTTAGACATGTAAATTTAAGACATTTCCAGACTTTTTAATGCTGCACAAAAACCTCTGAGTGATTCATACTTGAGTCCAAATGTCCAGCGAATACAACAACAAAAAAGACCTTAAGAAAGCAGGAAAAACTATTGATTTAAACCACCTTGAATAGTTACAAGCCAGCAATTTAAAAACAGAGATGTACCTGCTCTGTATCAGAAGTATTTCAGTCGCCTCGACTCCTTCAGGAAGCGAAGGAGTCGAGGCGACATGCGGAGAAATGGTTGCCATCCACGCCTCTAGCTGGATTTAATTTTAGCAGAACCAATGAATCTACAGAGTCCTAAGGCACAGGATCTGAAACAGCCTAGTCAGCTTTTTAAGATATTTCTTTAAAAATACAACTTCGGCAAAAGCCTTCAGTCACCAAACTGTGTTTAAGACTTATAATAAAAGGCAGGAAGAGAAACGGTCTGCACCGGGACAAGAAGAGGATCAACTCTGACTACTCATATTGAAGTGGTAAAACCAGCCTATTTGTTTATTGCCATCAGGTTTATTTGCAGAGCACATTTCAAAGTGCTTTACCTCATAAAAACATCATATAATCATCTATTATGAAACAAACATTATATTTTGTCAAATGTCATTTTCAAAGTCATCAAGCAAATATGCTTCAAATATGCTGACCAATGTTCCAGTTACTGTGAAAAAAAACTCTGAACAGATGAGTTTAAGCCTTGATTTAAAGGAAATTTTCAGTTTTCTGGAAGTTTGTTGCAAATTTGTGATCCATCTGATGTATTCAAGCTCTTCTGATTTATAACAATCCAGCAAGTGTCTTATTGGCCTATTGTTTAGGTAAAACCAACAAGCAATGGGTTTTAGGCATAAAAAAGCTATATAGCAGTGCTTAGTGCCGGCAGGTTATCAATTTGAGTCACAGAACACAATGAAGGTGTCTGAGTGCTACTCAAACTTTTGCCTGACAAATAAGTCCTGCGAGAAAAAAACTGAAGAATATGAGATTAAATAGTCTTGTCACAATGACATTTAAGACCGATAATAAAAGTATTTAAGGCCAACTTTAAAGAATTTAAGACCTTTTGAGACTTAAGTATGAAGGATAACCCACATTGTCCTTTAATATCTTAATTTTTTTTACCTGTAAACAAACCAGATCATTCCCCTAACCTTAAGTTAATTCATCCAAGTTTTCCAATTTTTTGTTGAACCGAAGACTCCTAGTATTCATGGGGTTTTGGAACTACGGCTTCTAAAAAGCTGAAGTCTGCAAATACTTGAGAAGATTCAACTAAAAACGCTTCCAACTGCCTATTTTAATGGTTCAAACACCAAATATACATTAATGGAAGCTATGTTAGCATTGCCACAGAAGCTAACATCTACAGGCCTAATCCTTACTGTCGTTTTTGGGGATTCAATCAATCAGCACCAAGGAAACTGAATATTTGTTTTATCCAGATAAATAAAATTTTCCCATTCTGGACTCCACCTTAAAGCATTTGTACTCTCAGAAAGTCGACAACAAATGTGGTTATTTTGACTATAATCTCTTTGCTTGGTAAGAATCAAAACTTGAATACTTAAAAGCTCCTGGTTTTGTCGCTGCAGGAAACCGGAGATATCCAGAAAGCAGAGCATATGTTCGACGCAGGATAAAGACATCCCTGAAATGAGCCAAAATCCAGCTAAACACACTTAAAGTGGAAACAGCTGATGGAACAGCTGGCGTCTGAGAACAAGGAGTTTCTCTCCACACAGGAGACGCAGCCACCCGTCAGTCTATCCCATCTCTGCTGGAAACACACCAATCCGCCACCACATTGAAAACATTAGAATAACTTATCTCAACAACTTCTAATGTTCTGCTGGAGAAGTCATGTGGATTTTCCCAACCCATTTCTTTGATTTTCCTGTTGGCAGGAAAATCCATGAACTCATGCCAGAAAGTAGTCAGCCTGAGGCGCTGAGTAGGTCTCTAAGCCCTCCAGACGGCCATCTGACAAGGATACTCGAGAAAAACGCAGATCCAAGATGGCAGCCAGCCAAAACTCACAAAGAATCCAATCATTCTAAAAAAGGAAACCTTCACAAATAAGCCAACATCTAGATAAAATCCATTATTTAATCATCTTTTGAAACATTGATGCCATATTTTCCAGATTTCATTCTCTATATTTCCACCAGCGAATGCCTGAATCTGGAAACTTAAAAGACCAGAAACCTAAATAACAATCATGATTATATACAATCATGCAAGAAGGTTTATTTTATTATCATATGAAGCTGCAGCGTAGCGTATCTATCTTTATCTAAATAAATATGTGAACAAATATGTCTCACTATTTGGCAAGAACAGGTAGATTTTGTCTCCTTCTTACCCTTAATCAATGCATAATAAACAATAATAATGATTTATAAAGTTTTAGAGATGATTAATAACATGGCTATGAACCATTTATTAGTCATCTATAAGGGGAGCCACATTTTAAAAAGTTCCATACCGCATCTTCAAGCATGTTAATCCTGAATAGACACAATAACTCTCTGATACTTCTGAGTTTGATAAATGCAGTTTTGAGTCGTATTTAATGCCTCAAGTGTTTAATATTAAAGCATATGCTGATGATAATGTTGTATGTTGTGTTGTGCAGGAGCCGGAGAAGGTTGTGATGAGGCCCTAAGGGCGAGGCCTTTTTACTGATGGGATTGGGTCTGGAAGAACAGGAGAAGAGCCTATTTACTTCTCAGAACACCAGGAGGGGAATGTAAAGAGAAAGGCAAACACAGCCTTGAACAGGCTAATCTAATAATTAGTATTCATAGACCTGGATTGTTCTCTCTCTTCCTACATTTACATACGACTAGGAACACGGGGGGAAGGAATTTACACAAAGCTGATTGAATTTCCTCATTAAATCTAAGAGGTGCAGCACTAAAACAGTGTTCAGTATAAAAAAACAGGAGCAGCAGATCATATACAACCAGAATCTGAACCGTGAGCAAGTCTGCAAAGCTGAAATCACAAAGGATTAAAAGATATGGGCTACATTCACACCAGCGTTGTTTAGTCTGCTTTAACTGAACTCTAGTTCGTTTGGGGAGGTGTGAATTCTCGCTTTCTATTCTAAAGAAGGAATTCTAAATGACAGAATATATTTTTTAAGTGGCTTTTATTTAAATAATTCCTTCTGAGAGTTGTACAATGGCATATTAGAGCCACGTTACACAAATGTTTATTTAATTATGAGGTAATAGTCATAATATTAGCAGAATAAAGGCGCAATTTGACCAGAAAATCTCTAAAAATTACAAGAAAAAAATTCATACAGTTATAAATATCTGATGTAACAGCTCAGTTCGTGTATCTCTTCCTTTGAAATAGACTCAGTCGTTTCAAAGTCCTGCTCTGGATAATAATTTGATCCTGATGTGTTAAAAGACTAAATATTTTCTTACCTGTAAAACCAACACCAAAGTATAACTTCACAAAATTCTCAACATTTGTTATTCTTCATGGATTTCTCATAAAATTACTGCTTCTTTTCCCTAATATTACGACTTTATTCTGGTAATATTAACGCTTTATTCTCACACTATTTTGACTTTATTGTCATATGACTTTATTCTCGTATTACTATGATTGTATTATTGTAAATTATGACTTTATTTTAGTAATTAAACATTTAAAAATCTTAGCCTGGCCCTAATATTCCATCATAGAGTTAACCTATATGTCCAAATAAATAGGTATGAAACATGTTTGTTTAACAAAAAGGTCAAAATTGGGCGAGCCCAAAGAGTACATTGGTTTAAAAAATGAAAGATTTTCCAAACATTAAATATTCAAAAACCAAAAATTTGACTAATTGATAAAACAAAAAAACAAATAAATATATATTTATTTTTTTTATATTGGCTATTGAAAGTAAAGGAGAAGCAAAGTCCATGTTTATGTTCATAAAGTTGGTAAATGACTGTTTCTGTCTTAGGAAAGCAGAAAATGTGTTTTTTTTTATAATAGTCCACTTGTTTTCCAGAGCCTTCAGCCTTAGAAAGGATTTGGGGATGTTTACGTTTAGCAGGTGATGAAAGATGTTTTTACAGTTAAGCGCCTCTTCAATGGGACGGAGAAGAACGAGGCCACGTGCCGAAGGATTTACCTTCAGGCTGGGCCAAGTTGTGGTTTAACACCTTTACATAACACCCAGACAACAAAAGCAAATCCTTAAAGACGTGTTCATTCAACAACTACAATACAACACCAGAAATTCAAATATTTCAGGTTTTAAAAAAGGGTTAATCGCTGTATTCAACCAGCGAGGAGTTGGATTTTCCACCAGTAAAACTAATCAGAATATAAACTGTTGCTGAAAGGTTTACTTTATGTCCATATCTGTGTTTAGAGCTTTCACAGCTGCTGTGAGGTCAAAACCCACCAATATCTTCAACATTCAACACAGATTCCCCTCCATTTACTTAAAAATACAGCCAAAAAAAACCCAACTGTTACAAACAACAACTAGCAGGAAAAACTGCTAGTTGCTTGTTGTTTCCTTATCAGCAGTTGAGGCCATGCTGCCTTCTTCACATACGAATGGCATCTTATCATCAGAATGCAATGGCACTAGACTGACACCTCTGATGCACAGATCCCCAAGCTGAAAGCAACTCTCTGGCAATACTTACAGCAAAGATCTGCTGCAAGATGTCTGTTTGTAGGGATGCAACTACCGATTATTATGACGATTAATCGGCTTGATTTTAAAAATGGCATGTTCTGCAGATTATTTATTCAACCACTTTTTTATACAGTATTAGAAATGCATTAAAAGAAACAACAATCATTTTGAAATTACAGACATTTTATTGCCTAAAATGCAAACTTTAGTGAACGTTTGATCATTTGTAGTAAATCTGCAGCCAAATATTTAAATATTTTTCTGCTTGGATTAACTGATTAATAGTTGGATAACAAAAAGGCTTTTTGTGTTGTTTTCTTTTTTACTGAATTTGAATCAGTTGAAGCTAATACTTTGCCATTTGACGCCTTTTTTGAGTCTGTTTACTCCAGTTAATGATTAATCGACTACTAAATTATTTGACAATTACTTCAATAATCATTCATCATAATGAATCATAATAATTCAGTCAGCTGCACATTTAGCTTTCCTAACTCCTCAAATGCCACTTGAGGAGTTCTGGGTAGAACATATTCATACAGATATGATTTTTAAATCCTAAATTTAAAAATGTATATTAATTACTGCTGTGAATGTGTTGTTCTTTCAGCAAATAGCCTTTTATGAGTCTGTATACTCCAGTTAAAGATTAATCAATTACTAAGTTAACAATTATTTCTATAATTGATTAATCGTGATTAATCGTTTCAGCCTTAGCAGTTTCACCATGTAAAAGCTGACAGCTACAAACCCTGCTGCACTCATTAGCACCATAGCTGCTGACAATTGGTTAGATGCATAAACAGAATATAAATATATGATAAAGTTGACATTTAGAGGCATGCATAGACGGATGGGTCTAAGTAGCGGCCAATTTGGCTGCTAATCTAAAGGGCAAGGCTGCTGGCGGTGGGGAAACGAGATCAATCCTGTGTGTGTCTGTGCTGTGTGTGTGCCTGGGTTTCGCTTCTCACCGAATAGATTGCTGGAGTGTCCCTGCTTGGAGACCGGCCGGAGCTCATTGGAACCCCAGGCGTAGCGCTGGTAGCTGTCCCAGGCGTGCTTCATCATCTGACAGGTGGGAAAGAAAAGGAGGAGGAGGAAGAGGGAGAGGGGAAAAAAGAGAAACGTTAACCTGGAGAGGAAATACTGAGATGCAACAACTGATTCATTTTAATATGAAGCGTTAACACATCCACAAATCCATGATTCACATCTCTATTGACAACAGATCAAATGTTTAGAAATGCAAACTTAACCCAGCTACACTGATGCCCTTTCAGTTTATGCTTTTATGAACTCTATTACTTTTTTTCCAGGTGAAACATGAGAATTCCCCTTTTCACATGAATAAACATTACGTCTTTTATCAAACTACAAGCTTGCAGCACCAATAATTGAATCAGTAAAAGCTTAGCTTATATGTCACATTAAAACCTGACTACAAACAGAAGTTTCATTTGCTTCTGTTTTAAAATACTGTTGAAAGTTCATATTTACAGACACTTTGTTAAAAAAATCTTCACATTCTGAAAGCAAATTAGATTTTGTTATTAGAAAAATTTGTCTCAAAGTTTGAACATCTAGTCTTATGATGCCTTCATATTTCTGAAACGATTAATTGCTTTAGTCACAATTAATCGATTATTGCATTAACTGTCAACTACTTTAGTAATTGAATAATCATTAACTGGAGTATGCCCAAATAAATGGAAAAGACTTTGGAAGAATAACACTATCAGAAGAGTAATTAAGCCCAAATTGTACAAAATCTAAATATTTTTGCATTTAAAATTAAAAAAACCTTTGTTTGTAAATATGTTCTACCCAGAATTCTTCAAGTGGCAGTTTTAGCTTCACCTGGTTCAAATTATGTTAAAAAATTATTAAGCTCCTTTTGTTATCTAATTATTGTAGGTCATCCCTACAATATGCTGACTTTAAGTCAAGCAGAAAGTCCTGAGCTTTTCACTTGTTGATGTTTGAATTTATTTAGCAGCAGATGCTTCCTTTGCAACTGAACTAATGGAATGATCTGTTACTGCATTTTAGGCAATAAATGTTTATTTTCTGGCATTTTTTAACATATTCCCAATATTGTACAAAAATAACCAAATCTTCAGAATATGCTAGTTGTTTATCTGATTAATCGATTAATTGTCAGAATAATCAATTGACATGACGCCGGCTCCGCCCCCTTGCTGACGTAGAGCAATCCTCCCCCAATCATTCCAGAGCTTTTGTCAGCAACTGACCAATCAGCGTTAGAAGTACAGCACTCCAACAATATTCACAGTATCTATCATAGAAAACATGCTGCAGTCACAGAGATTTTGAGGAAAATAATAGATAATCACAGTCCAAGTTGTCAGTGGGTCATATGCAATCCCGACAGCCGTCACCCAGAACATACAGAGGGCAGAATACAATTTATTACATTTCCAAAATCAGAAAGGAGTCTGGAATAAGCAAGAAATGGATCATGGCCTGCAGCCCACCTCAAGTCCAGTTGAATGAAACTGATGGATGGAAACTACCACGTTAGTCAGCACCATGAAGGTAACTGGTAGCAAACATCCCAGTTTTTGTCATAACATACTTAGCGTCGTGCTAACGGCTCAGGGCTCCTAACGGCTCAGGCTCCGTGCTAACGACTCATAACTCAGTTCAATTAAAATAATGCTAAACATATAATCATTCCCAGATCAATAAGTGAAGGTAGTATGCTGGATTTTATGCGTGTAGATTCGTTCACTCTATGGCAGCATGAAAACTGACTGTGCTAACTGCTATATTGGCATTTAAACACCGTTTCATACTACTGTTTATTTCTAAGCATTTTTCTGAAGGCAGATTTTCACAAGCCGGTTTTATTTAAGTAATTACTCACACATTTTGTCCCGCAGCGTTCACACTTACATCCAATCAGACTTTTTTGTCCCTCATTTGTCCTCTTGGGCTTTATCGTTGATTTATCCGTTATTTCCAGCTAATAACCTAACAGACCTGACGTAGGACTAGTTACAGAATTTTCTTGTCCACCGTCTTTGCCTCAGCGTTGGTTTATAAACACTGACTCAAATAATGTGTAGGGTAACGCATTGAGGTCCCTTAGTCTGCCTTAATAACAGTGTGGTTGTTGGAGGACTGCTCTACTTCCGCATGGGGGTGGAGCCGACGTCATGTCAACTAATCGTCAGAATAATCAATTGATTAATCGATTGAAATAATCGTTAGTGCGGCTCTTTTGCAATGTGAACACAATTTTCCAGCAGAGAATCTCGACACTGGTTTCAGGCGAAGCGTCCACCATGGAAATCTAGGTTAGCCAACATCGACCCAAAGCCCTCTAGAACCTGCATCCAGATTAGACCTCCAAATCCTTTTATCCTCCACCTTCTGACAGATCCGTTCACTCACAGTTCACCGCTGGGCTGCTGCTTTAATAAACACGCATTACTGGAAGTGGACCTTCTGCCTCCAATGTTATCTGGGGAAACCCGACTGCGGTTCTATAGATGTACAGAAACAAGCTGCACTGGGTTCCTGTTGCTACAGTCCGTCCAGGTGTGAGCGCATGATGCTGCTGACTCAATATTAATTCCCTGTTTGAAGCATCGACACATGCTGAGAACAACAATAATTAGAGGCAATTATTTGTAATGACTGGTACAAATGGTCGCAGCAGGCAGTAAACCAGTAGGTCAACGAGTCTGCCAGTTGGCGTAACTTGTTGCCTGGGAAACCAAAGTTATGATAGTGAGCCAGTAAAGCTGTCAAACAACAGCATAGCCATTTAGCAAGTCACTCAAGCAGGAAAATACGCTTCTGAACCGTTATGACGCCAACTCTATATACACACAGAGAAGCTTGAAGTCGACAGGAAATCAAATGAAAGCCCTTATTTGACCTTTCATGATATTTTTATAGCTGCAGAGACCAAAGCCATCAATCATCAGGATGCCTACACATTTAAGCTAAGGTCCAGGCAAACTATGATATATTTTGATCACTCCAGCTGTGAATGCCAAAACTGAAGTTAAAATCCTCAAAGGCATTTATGTTATCACAACATCTGATTAAAAATGACACTTTAATCATGGAGAGATGAGTAACGAGGATAAATTCGTGGAAATTTTGAATAACACCATCAAATACACAGATTTTTTGTGCCCTCATTGTGTTTGCAGCTGTGCACTCAGGTTTATTAAAAGCAAACACTTTGGTGAAGCAACAGCTCTGGCGACCATGAGAGAGGAGGACGAGCCACAGCTGCTCCGACACGCGTTTCACTGCAACATGGACGGAAATACTCATTTACTCAGATATTTAGACAACTGCCAATTCAATTTCAAACATACTTTCAGTTTGATTCTTTAGTTTAGTATTTTTTCATTGAAAATAGAGACAGAAAATCATAAAAATACTCAATCTCGTAAAATATTAAACAAAATACTTAAATACAATTTTAAAAATTATATTTTTTAATTCTAATAAATAAAAAATTACTAAATAAAATAACTAATTTAAAATATACTTTCAGTTTGTTTAGTATAGTTAATTGAAAATAGACTTTAAAAAAATGAAAAACACAGATTTTCACATAAAATAACTACACAAAATGTTTTAATAATTTTTAAAATCTTTTTTTAATTAATAAAAAAAAGAGTTAGTTACCTCAAAAAGCATGAATGTTGACCTTAAATAAAAAGATTCACATTTATGCAAAGTATTTTTTAATATTTTTATATTTGTTTTCACCTCTAACAAACCTGTACGTTTTCTAAAATACATACCAGATTAAAGGTGGAAATAGTTTGAAAATTATGGTCTATATTTCAAAACTTAAGACACCTCTAATCCTAACTAAGAATATATTGTGAATATATGCATCTGTAAGTACCTATTCACTTTAAAACTATTAACACTTAATGAGGAATTTCAGTGTATTTGGCTCCAGACAGAAGGAAAAACAAACTGTTTACATTGTTGTGCTGCAGCGGTTTAAGGCGTCGCTGCCGAAGGATAAATGCACTGCAGAGTTACATCATGAGGGCATTCCCTCCAGCTCCATGAAGTGAACTGACACGGGTTAATCCTGCTAAATATACTTCATCTCAGCTATTTCAAACTGTTCTCAGAAGCAGGTAGCTTTAAAGAATCCCTCAACCAGAATATGATTCTTCATAATAAACATGGCAATCTGATAAAACACAGATGAGAAAGTTTTCACAGTGTTTTTTCGCGCTAACCTGTACTAGATTTATTGCAGAGGGCAGCTACGTGTTGACTCTAATTGGATTAACTGTTCAGGATTTTCTGGGATTATTAGAGTCTGGTGGCAGAGATTTCAAACTAGGAATCGCTCAGAGCGCATCGGTGCAACAGTCAGATCTACGGAAGATTATCTAGATCCAGACCCGTTTTCACCACAGAACAGGAGCAATTAATCACCATCGCTTGGAAACACTGAGAACCAGGAAGAAGGAAAACATCCTGCTGATGCCACCATGTTCTTACAACATGCATGATAACGTTACGTTTTCAGATGGAGCTCGATGTTAGCCAAGGGGATTGTTTCCCATCCGTGTCTGCGTTTATGTTTCCAGAATTTAATAAACCTCTCACTTCCCCAGTCTCTTCATGTGGAGAAGGAAAAGAAAAACAGCCCATCTGTAAAATTTTTACTACATCTTGATCTCATCCAAATCTCAAAGAGCCAGTGCTGCAACTTTAAATAGGCCGTGCCCAGCGGCGGACAAACACATGGCCTTTTATGGGAAGGAATGGGAAAGTTGAGACTGGGAAGAAAAAAAATGTTTGTAGCTCAGAAACGAGGAGGTAAATCTGAAATGCTTTAGGTGAATCAGGAGACGAGAACTGGCAACTCTGATCAAAACACACTTCACATGTTCTAGAGAAAGATGCCTCTGTGAAACCCAACACCATCACCCTCAATAAAATAAATAAGTTCGACACAAAATCAAAAAACGACTTCTAGTTTAGGAGTTAACCCGGGACTCTTATCAGCAGAAACTGATGGCAGCTGAAGAAAACAATGTTGATCAATCTTGACGTGCTGTTGCGTTTCTGGAGCCATGGATAAAAGAATACATGACATGGTTTTTATTTGGATTGACAGAAAAAAGTCAGAACCCAGTTTTTATGCATTTCATGTCTATTGATCCTTTTCACTTTAGATTTATCAAAAAAAACAAAAAAATCTTTTTTATTGCTTCGGGCCTAGATTGGAGAGCATCTGAACATTTCAGTCCAGCTAAATAAAATTCATTTAGAGTCGCAAATGTTTTTGTAAAAAGACAACTTATGATTTTTCTTAATAAATATCTGTAATAGGAGATGTGTTATCATGGAATAAATCACTATAAAATGAAATTTTATCTCAATCTGACTCCAGATGTGCATAAAAGTTGTTTGAAGGAAATAATTAAATATTCCTGACAAACAGCTAAATAATTAAATACCTATGTGGTCCATTTCAACCAATCTGACACTAAATGTTAATTTATCCTGGTGGTAGACAAACTTTTCTGTTTAATATTTCTAATCAATAATGGTTCAACTTTAATGTGGCCAGTTCAGTGATAAATTATAGTAATTAGCTTGCATAGAAAAGCTCCTATTGCAGGTATGAATGTTTTAATGTCAGCATTAATCATTCAATGAATGAGTTAATAAATGAGCCATAATTGGAGACTTCGGACACATCAGGACATTCTTGATGTCAGTTGTCCAAAATATGTCAGCAGCTTAAATTCATTCATGGTTTATAATAAAGACACTAACTTTGGTCTTATTAATTCAGTGTTCTGGTTTAGTGGTAATGGTCAATATGGATCCCTATGAAATTAGCCCAAATGACAAGTGTGCTGTGACAGTGACCCAGATAAAACCGTCACTACAGGAATAATTCCCCTGAAGGCCGACTGCTGTTCAGTTCGGTAGGAAACGAATTTTATCAAAGCAACTCATTTCCTACTAGAAGAAAAGAGAACTGAACAAAAACTCAAAATAAAACTCACAAAATAACATTTTTTCTACTTCCCATGTTCTTGATGGTAAGAGGAGGTTGGCAATTTCTACCAATTAAATGTTGAATTCAACTTTAAGACTTTTAAAGACCATTATGAATGAAATTTAAGACCTGTATTATGACAGAAATATACAGAAGAAAATTACAAATTATATAAAGTAGTGCCAAGAACCTTATGGGTTGGAAACAGAAGTGAGCCAATGGCGAAGACGAACAACCAACTTGTGACAGATGCAAAAAAAAGCTAGCAATATAGCTGGCTGGGGTATATTAGCAGCTAGTTAGTGGTAGCAACAACCTCTAATCACAAAATGCAATGAAAATGTCTTTGCCTTAAACGAAAAAAATAAACTACATAGAATATACAAGATTACGTTTAAGACCTGTGATTAATGTATTTATGTTTAATGAATTTTAAGGCCTGCATTTTAGACCTTAAAAGAATGTGGATCCATGATTTTAAGACTTTTTAAGGATGAACTGACTTATGTCATAACTCATATCATTCAAGTATCGCCTAAGAGTTGTTGTGGATGGTGATGTCCAGTAGCAGTCAGAGTTGCAATGAATCTGAAGAAGCCTCTGACTGAAGATGACTGTCATGACATGCTAACAGCTCAATATCTGGGCAGCAGAAACAATATTCCACACTAATACATCCTGGATGGTCAACATAAGTTGCCTCATCTCTGTCTGACTGTTTGGTTAAAAAAAAAATCAGGCAGAGATGTTGGAGTAGGGGATAAGATGATGCTCTTTCTCTGCTTTGCATCCATCAAACTCTTCTTGGATTTGATATGCTAATCAGCTACTCCCAGATGTAAAAGAACAAGAAAAACAACATTGCTGCTTTGGTTGCGCATTCTAACAACTGCCTAAAGAAAAAGTATGAGCAAAGATCCTTCGAGCTGCACAGCATCCAAAACCAGCGGGAATAATTGTCCAAACATGCAGCAACTCTGCAAAAAAATATGAACCGAATTCAACAAAAAAGAACAAATCAGAACAGAGCTGCTCCAACATGCTGCAACCAGGAGCGCCACATATTTTACATTCCCCAAGTCGTTCATATTTGCTACAATTGTATTGAGCATTGTGATAAATGTGGATGGATGTGGCCTCACCCTGTTGTCTGCAGACAAAAGAGTCGTTTCCGACTGACTTTTGTAGGCAATTCTGCTGCAGCTGTGAGACTCCAAGCTTTTGTGACAAATATTACATATTGGGAAGCATTTTGTCGTGATAAACAGCACAGCTGTGTCTGCTGAGTGGATGAAGTTCAGCGATTTCCATCTGAGTTTGAAAAGCATTTTCACGTTTTGACGACTCGCAGTCTAATCACCCAATATAATAAAACACATACTATATGTAGGAAATCTCCCAAAGCCAGACTCCATATGTAAACACAGCAGCAACAAACAGACAAAAAGATACAAAAGAAGATTAAATATCCTTCAGAATATGAATGTGCTGCTGCATTTGCATCTCGACTCCGGTTTTTGGTGACAAAATAAACTAGATTTTTTTAAAGGGCTTGTTCATATCTGCTATTGCTTTATATGCTATAAATCTAGGGTTGTGTCCACCTAAACAAGATGTATTTACAGTTGACTTCTGTAATTATTGCATGACATTTAGAAAAAGAGAATTTAAAGCTTAAAAAAATATTTGCTTTAGAGAATTTGTTCTAATTTCTAAAGGTCCACCCTTTAAACTTAATTGAAAAACATAAAAATAACTCTTTGAAAACAGGGGATGGATATTTTTTCTTCTATGGGATGTTGGTTTTTGTGGAGAATTGTTTAAAAAACAGCTTTCAGCCAAATAAGATAACAGATCTAAATATTACATATATATGATGGTACTTTTCATGCTATCTGTTGTGGAAATTCAATTAAATTTGATTGGTTTTGATTAGTACTAAGTGTAACATTGATCAACATATTGGATGTGTATTTGCTTGATGATTTAGATGCTGGCATTTAACAAAATGTAATGTTTATATCTTGTTTCATAATTGATGACTGCCTGATGTTTTTATGACATAAATCAGTTTGAACTTCCTTGTTGATGAAAGGTGCTATAAAATTAGCTCGACGTTATTCCATTAAAAACTGGATAAACCACCAAAAACCTAGATTTCAAAACATTAGCAGATTGTTTATTATTTTTTACTAAAAAGCACAGCGGAAGGTTAAAAGAGGTACTAAACTGAACTGGACTAAAGAACTGGATTTGTTACTTTTCTGGTCAGAAATTAAACTACAACACAAGACAGTTTATAAAAATACACATTTAGTATTTTAGCATCAGCTGTAAAGATTTGCCCTTAATGAGACCAATCTGCTGGCAACACTTTGCACAAATAAACCTTACAAGCTAGGTGCTAATGCATGCGAGTCGTCGGCCGGTGCCTGGGATAATGCATTCACGACGGAGCGAGCGCAGGGATTTCTCCTGCTGCATCAAATGAAAGACATTTAATAAAGATTTTCTTTCACCCTCGGATTCAGACCACGAGCTTTGATTCATAAAGACCTGACAATATTTATTCCCACAGTGGGTAAACCATTATTACTCCATTTGTGCTGTTCACCACAACAGGCACATCATCATGCAGGCAGCGCAAAGGACACGACCGGCTAATAAGAGGTGTGAACATGAACCAGCATGAAGGAAAATGATCAACAATGCATTAAAAAAGTCATTTTCAATGTAAATGTTGTGCTTTAATGAAATTTTATTGAATAATTTAATCAATACACTTTGAGTTTGCATGATTTTGCTGACTGGTTGACAAATATAGTAAAAAAAAAAATGCATGTTATGAACAGAGTTTGTTCACTTTTCCCATAGTAACATTTAAGGATTTTTTCAAGGATTTTTAAGGTAAGTTTTCAAACTTTTCCAGCGCCACACTTTGGACATAAAACTATACATATGCACAAAAAAAAGACATTTTCAATTCACAATTATATGATATCGTTTTAGCATTAGGGTAAACTAAATTTATAACATTTTATTATTTGAAATGTCTCATACATGCTCTATTCGCCTGACTGGTCCGGGGGGAAAAACATTAATCTAACAACAAATTTTCAATTTTAATAACCAACATATAAAATATTTAAAAAATGTTTATTTCAATTAAACAGATCAAAAAGTCATTGAAAAATTGGGAATAATAAATATTTATTATGTTAAAACAACCCAAACAAATTCAGCTAACTAACTTTGCTGCTCAAATTAAATGCTTCAAAACATAGTTACAAAGAAAAATCTCAAAGCTTTCTAGCATTTAACAAATAGAAATAATTCTAACTGACCTAAAACAAGACAAATTTAGTCTGATTATAATAATGTGTGTCTATTTATTGGTTGTAAGAAAATATCTGGTTTGAGCTGTAAATAAGGTTTTCCACATTTAGATCAAAATGTTCGTTCAAATTGTGCTTCATAACAAAGCTGTGCAGTTTGAATGTCAAGGACTTTCTACAGAAATCAAGCACTTTCCAAACTTCAAACTAAATTAAAAAGTATTTAATCAAGGACAGCACATTAAAAAATGTTACATGTTAAAAACAGATCAACCGTTGTTTAGTTTTGCTAAGTTTTCTAGCAACAGGCAATTATTAATTAAAATAAGCAAGAAAATTCAAGCATTTTCAAGGATTTTAAGCACCATGTAGGAATCTGTGAAAGGCTAAGTGTGTGGATCCATTTAAAATTCATATTACTTTTACTTCTCCATCATAAACCGACAGCCAGACTTCTGCAGAGCAAACAGTAATATAGAGTCTGACATTTTTAGATCCATGTGAGGTTTTTCAGAATGTCCTTTTCATTTCATTGTGGCTATAATGTCATAAAACGAAGTCCAAAACACTGTTTTTCAAACCTCCCAGCTGTGTGGTTGGCTTTCTCTGGCTGTATCAAAATTCATACGCATGCATTTATTGACTCGACCTTTCTCGTGGTTGTAAGGAGCAGCCAAACTTGGTTTGACCTCGCCGCTTCACAAAAGGCAAACTAATGAAGACTTTGTGAAAGGCAAATAGATTTTTCTCTACCTCCCTCCATGTGATCCATCGCCCGCTTCAAAGCGGCGGGCAGGCAGGCGGCGGCGGAGCCTGAGCTCATCACTCATTTGTTTAACAGGTTGACAGGGATGAGGACTGAACAGCAGACAATGCCAGAAAATACACACCATGCTCCATTTAAATGATTCGAGCCAAGAAAACAAATAACGATCGGATGGAAATCAGGAAATTGCACATGACGGTGATGAAATTAAGATTTATCTCCACTTATTGACATAAAAAAAACTTTAAAACACGACTTTTAGTGGTAAAACAAAGTAGTTTGATTTAGTTGTGAAACAATTATTCGTGATTAATCGATTGTTGAAATAATCGTCAACGAATTCAGTGATCAATTAATTGTTAATTGGAGAATACAGATTAAAAAGAAAAAACTAATTTAGTACAGTAATTCAGCCAAAATGAAGCAGCAGATAATGCCAAAAGAATACACACCGTGCTCAATTTAAATGATTTGGGCCAAGAAAACAGGTAATGATGGGTGGAAATCTGAAAACTGCACATCATCGAATACTGAGAAAATTTAGATTTATCTCAGCTTACCGACATAAGAAAAACTTTAAATACACAACTTTCAGATATAAAGAGAAGTGGTTTGATTTAGTGCTGAAACGACTAATTGTGATTAATCGCTTACAGAAACAATCATCATCATTAACAGTTAACTGGCGCATACAGACTCAAAAAATGCCATTTGCTAAAAAAAATTTTTTAAATCAGCCTAAAATATATTTGCAAAAATACATATCTATTGTACTTAAGATAAAAAACTATTTCGTCTGTAAATATTACCCAAAGGTCCTCAAGTGGCAGTTTGAGCTTAATCTGATTCATATTCACCAAAGGAATGCTATGTTATTGCATTTTACCCAATAAGTTCTTTATTTTCTTATTTCAGAAAATTATTTGTTTGCATCTTTTAATGCCTTTTTAATATTGTATAAAAAAGGCGTATGCAGTTAAATAAAGAATGTGTACAGCGTGCCATTTCTTTACCTGATAAATTCATTAATCGTCAGAATAATCAATTCATCGCTAACTGCAGCCCTAGTTTGAGTTACTGCACATTTATGTTAACAAATTCACTGAATACATGTGAAGCAGCAGCAAAGAGGAAAAACAAACAGGTGATAAATGAACTCAGTCTTAGATGTTCGCCCACCACATGTCATCAGAACAACTTAATGTGCCTTTGAAGTTCCTACAGCCTCTGGAACGCCACAGCAGAAAGACGAACAAATTATTTTCTCTTATTTTGCCTAAAGTCTGTTTTTTATTATTGGAGAGTTGCTAAAGATCAGATAGAGTCCATAAATGAAAAACAAGCAAACTTATTTAACAGCGATTTGCTCTTGTGGTCATCACTTTCATCCACAGCCTGCTTTTATTTTATCAGGATTTGATGAAACACTCTAAAACAAAACAGTGAATGGTAAATACACATCCTATAACATTCTATGCTCATCAAAATCTGAAAAGTGTGGTGTATATAGCACATCCAGAGATGTAGGGTGTTTCCACCACTTGGTTCAACAGGGGACCAAAATTGCAACATTTGTAACATTTTCAGCTTTCACTGTGTGAAACCAAACTAATTGAAAAACCTGTTCTCCTCCTCACCTGTGGGGGCGCTGCAGCAAGAACCACATGAAAACCTCTGAAGAAGACAGGAGTGCAAATTTATTTTCATGAAATGTCAACAAAAAGGGAGAAGCAGCAAATTTTAATATAAAAACTGCAACCCATTTCTCCAACTAGTGCTAGACTCTTGTGTTTGTTTCAGTTGAATTTACCCAGAATTCCCTGTGCTTTAGTCCACTTCCTGCTTTTGGTTCACATAGGCATTCGAACTGAACCAGAGTTCACTTTAGCAGAACTGAAACTTGGTTATTAGGCGGTTTTTGGTCCCCATCAGAGTTTGATTTTGCATTGCCATTGGATGGAAAACATCCAATCATTTTCAAGTCTCAATTTAGGTCTGAACTTTGACTAGGCCATTAACACACTTCTACTGTAGGAATGAATTTATGTTTTGGGTTATAGCTTCACTGAAAGGTTCAACTTCTAACAGATTGTCCTCCTAAATTTATCTTGACAAGGTTCTCTCTCTCGGTTGAAGAAAAGCATGATGCTGCCACCACCATGTTTCACCAAGAGGGAGTCTTTTTATTAACCAAGAAAACTTGTTTATGTTTGGAAAAAGCCAAATGTGTGGAGCTATTCTTTTTCCATTATTAAAGTAAACTTTACAACATGCTCACTATTATAAACAAACATCCTTCTATGGACTCAGGCTATATAAGCTGCACTTCCATCAGATATATTCAACACATCCTGAGTAAAAGTTAATTATCAGCATGTATTATACCACAGACAATCTGCACTCTCCTTCCTGAGATGTGAAAGGGTTGCTGCAGCGCGGCGGCTGAATTATTTAGCCATGTTCGTGGTTTCTTCCTCTACACAGCAAATTGAAGCAGGCTGCAGAGAACCACTGCAAACATGGAAACAAACCACAACTAACTGGAGCTGAAGCCACTGGGGAAGAAACATGGGGCGGATAATAACAGGGAGGAACCAAGAAATGAATAACAACAGATAAGGACGCGCTTCATCATTTGGATAGAAACAAGAGCTGTCACATTAAAACGTGAAGGAAGGTGGTCGGTGTTTGAGATGTGGAGGAGGGAGGGAGAGAAAGAGGGAGAGAAGAAAAAAGAAAAGAAGGAAGGAATCACCCAAGGTAGCAAGAATAGACGCAAAGTAGGAAGGAAAGAAGGATGTGAGGAAAGAAAAAAGGAAAGAAGAATGAAATAAAGGAAAGAAGAAATCACCCGAGATAACGAAGACTTAAGAAAGAAAAGAAGGAAAGAGTCGCCCGAGGGAGAAAGGGAGTCTGTGGTTTTCTTTGCATTGCGCAGGATGCTGTGCTAACCTTTGCAGGATGCTACGCTAGTTTTTGCAGGATGCTACGCTAGCTTTTGCAGGATGCTACGCTAGCCTTTACAGGATGCTACGCTAGCCTTTGCAGGACGCTACGCTAGCCTTTGCAGGACGCTATGCTAGCCTTTGCAGTTCTCCTCCTCGCCTGTGGGGGCGAGGAGGACACTACACCAACATTTCCAGGATGCCACACTAACCTTTCCAGGGTGCTTTGCTAACTTTACCAGGATGCCCTGCTAAGCACTGCAGGATGCCATGCTAGTCAGTGTGGTGGAGATTTCCTGTTGCACAAGAAGTGTGTGGTTCAGTTGGTGAAACAAAGCAACATATGTAAACAGTACAAGGGCATTTCTGGGACGGCTTTGCCAACTTTCAGATGGTCAGAAGAGAAAAGCTGCTGCAAGACCAACATTTTCTCTTTTACTGTGATCATAAATATTTCAGCCTTTCTATTTCAACATGAATGCATTTTTTGAGCAATACTTCTGAGCTTGTTTGTCTCACATACTCAAACCCAGTGAAGCAACATTTCAGCTCCTAATCACTTGCAGTGCATGCCCACAGGGCAATCCTATTTACTTAATGTGTAATTACCAACAACTTAAGTAAATCAGAAGCTAATTAAACAAAATTGCCAACACAATTAAAAAGAATGCTTTTTCCTTCCTCCAAGTATGTAAATCTCTCATTATGCTTCATCTGCATCTCGGTTTGTCTCCTCACGAATGAGACTATACATCTTACTTATATGTCTAAATATTTACCTGTGAGCCGATTTAGACCAGACTTCACTTTTAATGCTTCATGTTCTTTTAAAGATCTGAAAAGCTGAAGTTTATTATTTATTTATGTCAGATATTTATACACTGGAGAGGTTGGATGGGCAAAGAATAAAACAAGTAGAAAGGAAAGAAAGAAGAAAGGAAGAAAGGAGAAATGGAAGGAAGGAATCACACAAGGAAGCAACGAAAGAGGGAAGGAAGGAAGCAAGGAAGGAGTGAAAAATGAAAGAAAGAAAGAAAGAAAGAAAGAAATGAAGGAGGGAAAGAAACAAGGAAGAAAAGAAGGAATCACACAAGGCAGCATTGAGAGAATGAAAGGTAGAAGGAAGGATGGATGGATGGAAGGACAGAAGACTGAAAAGAAAGAAAGAAATCACACAAGGTAGCGATGACAGAAGGAAAAGAAGAAGAAACATGAAGGAAGGAATCACACAAAGTAGTGAGGAAAGAAGGAATAATTAAATCAGATTTTTCCTGTAAACATTTTCCCGTCTTCAGCTGCTTCTGACAACCAACCATCTACTTTAAATAAGAACTTCTGCTTTTCTGACACATGACTCTCTAGCAGTTAGACATTCACTTCTCTGCTTCCTGATGCAGTTACCATGTAAAATGAAACCATAACACCTCATTATTTGAATTATGCAAACCAGGAACTAATAAAACAACCACAACTACATGACATCAGCAGCTGCTTCAGCAACAACAGCTCTGTTGTTCACAGAAACTGGAAACTGCTCAGGCTCCTTAACACCTGTGGAAACGTCCGAGCCTATAGTTCCCGTTCGGATAGAAACAGAAAAGCTGATCAAATATTCAGCATGGCAGAGGTTTCAGTTTTAACATTCCAGCCCTCACATGGAAAAGGGGCAAGAAGGAAGTATGGGGAGATTGAAAAATAAATGGAGTATGTGAGTGACAGCTTGTGATTCTGGGTATTAAACTGAATTGGATTAGAGAAGAGAAAATCAGCCAACCATAACCCCTGTAGTACTTGAGACACGCCAATATTGAATATCCAAGAGGATTCCCCTTCAAAAGGTGACAACACTGGTTGTAAATATGCCAACATGAAGAAAACCAGCTCAACTTCTGCAATGTTTCACTCTGAAGAGGCGCCAGACAATAAATCAATAACATATCACGATAGACACATGATCAGTATCAATAGATAACACATCTGACAGAATATGCAATAATGTCACTGAACATTATGTCACAGCATTCTGGGAGATGTAGGAAGGGGAAAGGCTGAACCTCTGAAGGCCAGCTAAAGTAGGTTGGTGGAATCAACTAACTCACTCATTCTTTGGTTGCCTAGCAACAACCTGTTGAGTAACTTGCACAGCAGCAGTTTCATGTTTTGCTCCATGCCTCACAACTGCTTTAAAATAAACTACGGCGTGGAATGAAAACAGGAAAGTTCATGCCACCAGTCTGGCAGCATTTCAGATATCTAAAATAAAAAATTCATCAATAATTATTGATACACAATTAGCAATATCAACTGATATGAAAATTATATTGTGGTAAGTTTTTTTACCCTCTACTCTGAAGATGTAATTATCAATAATACTTAGATTTGCTTTTGAATCATAATAATTGGAACTCTGATCAATATATTTGATGTATATTGATCATTTTTATGACAGCACTCAACAAAATTTAATGTTTGTTACTGGTTTCTCACTGCCTTATTTCTGAAATGTGCTATACAAATAAATTTTATTAATTGACAAATTCAGAAATGGGTCAGTGTCAAAGCAAACGGCAGAAATAAAACAAGATAAGCCTAACAGTACTGTAACCCAACCCTGGAGGAATGTGACCGGCTGGGAGCTGGTATCAAATAACCCAAAAGGTCCAAACTGCATGGAGTTTAGGGCCTAATAAAGGACGCTCATCATATTTCCTAGATCATCCATGTACCACACCCTTAATATTATCCGCTAGTAATGCGACACTGCTGCGGTCTTCAGTAAACAACCTCAAAATAAAGAACATTTTGAATACAGATGAATAGACACCTATAAGTCATGTTTATTTGTAAAGCAAATTTAAGCAACAAGGCATTTCAAAATGCTTTACACCATAAAAACATAGTACAGAAATGAATGAAACAATTAATAAACATTACATTTTGCCAAATGCCATCATCAAGCAAATATACATCAAATATAATTATCCATGTTCTAGTTATTATTAATCAAAAGCAAATCTTAACAGTTGGAGGGGTTTTTTTGTTTGTTTTGATTTAAAGGAATTCAGAGTTTCAGCAGTTTTGTGCAAGTTTTGCTCCAGATTTGTGAACTGAATCTAACCGAGACTGAGATCATTTTTAATAGATCCTGAAGCTAAAATGCTATTGCTGATTTTATTACCAGTTACTGGTTGAATCCTGATTATGATGGACTTACTCTGTTGAGTGAATCTAACCTCTGACCCCTACAGAGGTCAAGATGGAAAATGAAACCAACCTGGTGATCTGCTCAGTTAAATTTGTGTAATTATTAGTCATACATACAAAGACTTGTTCATATACACAAAAATGGGACTCACGCGTTGTAAAAACAGTTTGCACTGCAGTAGAGAGGCCAGTTGAAACCATTTCTGACTTGTTTTTAAATACAACCAATAGCATTTAAAATACAAAAGTTTTCTACTTTTTGAATTAAATGAAAATTCCCTTCTCTTAGTAAGAAGACAATTGTAAAAAAAAAAAAAAAAACATCTATGCGGCAACAGGTGGCTAAGTGGTAAAGATCCGAATCCAATTCCTCTTTTCTGTCATTCCTCTACCTGTCCAGCTAATTAAGGAAAACGGTCACAAAGCCTTTAAGAAAACAACTATTTTCACTAAAACACACTGAATTTAAAACTATATATTCTACTTCATCTCTTGAAATGAAAATCCTCCAAGTTACAGATCTACAAAACAAAGACAACATTTCACAAGTGATTAATCTCTGCAATGTTTCCAAATATGAAACTAACCATCAACTACGTCTGTGTTTCTTTAAGTGTTGCCATTATTTTATGCATCAATCCACATTTACAATTTGGCTATTCTTCTACTAATACACTAATTGCTTTTTAACAGGGTCATGCATATGTAATGCCGGTAGTGTTGCAGCTTTATGAAACAGCAGACAAACTGCACACTGGCCACTAAAACCAAGAGCTACAACAATTTTACATGGCCATTAATGCCATTACTGGTTTGTTGATTTGTGCATTCCCCCAGAACCACTGGAGGTTGCACTGCCCAGTGTTTATATCACTGTTTTCACCAAGGAGAGCACAAACAATCCTGCTGCAAAAGTACAATATGCAAAACATGTGCAACTCTCTTTCGCTTCATTCTCCATAAAGCTCACATTCAGCAGTAACATTTATAAAACGAAGCAAACAAATAGAATACAAGATGCTTCTAACTTCTGTATTTTTACTTAATTTTAATACCAAGTGCACTAATCTACATTATTAGGATCAAAACTATGATCACCAACACTATATCATCTAAAATCAGCAACTTCTCTATTTAAAGATGTAAAAAGGAATAGAAAAGAAAAATCAAAGAAGATTTTTTTAAGACTTGAGGGAGCTGTTTTATGTACCAAATATAAAAATATAACCACAGCGGAAGCAGATCCATTTATACAGCAGGTCAAAGCCTGTAGTGTATTGATAAAAACTTAACAGCTTATTTTTCCTGAAAAAAGGTCAGGCTATACATAAAGGTGGTGTGAGATAGTGAGGAGAAATTGAAACTCTACAACACTTCCTTTTTTTGCGACCTTTAAGTACACTTCAGATTTTTTTTTCATTCAACGAGACCAAGGGTGAACAATGGACTCCTCTGGAGTTTTTCCCTCCGTCGCATCAAATGCTGCCTGTTTATGTCTGGCTGTGACGGTTGGGCAACGAGCTCCACAGAAACTTAAAAGCGAGCTTTAAGTGCAGGAGAGTGAAGCCGACTGAGGCGTCCAACAAAGTGATTTGCTGAGGGAGCGAGAAAGGTTACCGACGACTTATTATTGACATTTCATTTAGCCAACTTTTTTCCAGACACCAATTCTTTTAGTCTCTTTGAAAATTGAAGAACAAACTTAAAGCTACTGGTCAGATATGTTTGCAAAGAAGTATAAAATTCTTGTTTGGCATAGTTTTTAATCTATACAACATGTCATGGTTTTTGGGGGGGGGTTTGTAAATCGTTATTTAAATCAACATTGAATGTACAATTAACTCCAATTAACTCTAATGACATCACACGAGGTTCGAGGCAGCTCAACAGAACTCTGGTGTTTGTTTTTATTATTTCTTTTCCTTTTTCTTTCCTTGTACAGAAATTGCTAGATTGTAAACGTAAACTTCCATGGTAATGTTAACACTGTTCTCACTGTTTATTAAGGAATATTAAGATACATATTTGGTGTTTGATCTACTAAAATAGGCAGCTTTAAGCATAAGTTATAAGCAGCTGTGGTTGTTAACCTTCACAAATATCGGGGTTAAGCAGACTTACCGTCATGCCAAATTTTGCAGGACGATAAATTATTGAGATAAAAGATAAGGCCATGTTTAAGTCATATCTACAATGAAATAACGCAATTTCTCCCTCTTCAAGCCCAATAAAGTTTAATTTTGTAAGAACATGTAAGAAACTTAAAAAATAGCAGCTAAAATCAATAAATACAATGGAAAAGCAGCAACAAGTGAAAGGTCATGTGAGTCAGAAGAGGACAAGGCATAGCTAATGCAAAAATATTAGCTTGTTTTACGAGTCCTAATGAAATATAAAAAAACTATTTCTGCCTTTTCATACATAAACCCTAAGCTTAAAAGTTAAAGGTTTACAAAGTCAGTTAAACTTTTCCAACAATATGACTTCTTTTCATGAATTTCCAGAGAAAGTGTTCTTTTCTTACGCACACAAAAAAAAAACGTATTCTCAGTTTAGTAGGTACCTTTAGCTAGGTTTTTCTGTAATAATCATGTTTAGGAATGAAGTATTGCTATTCTGTTTAAGCAAAGCTAGTGAAAGTGGTTATCTTTAAGTATTTTTATCAAACATACACCATAAAATGTAAACTTTTATTTACATTAAACATTAAACATAACTGCAGTTCTGAGTTCATTTCACTCGGTAGATTACACTAGAGTGCAGTCTTATCAATTTATCTCCCCTCAGGCTGCCTCATGGTTTGAACTTTATTGCAAAACTAGATGAAAGTATTAGTGATCCATCTTATTTGTGTTCCCTAAAGCTTTCCAAATCAATGCTCAATGACTATGTGAGAGCAGTAATGAAGCTGGGTGAGTAAATCCAGCGACAGCAGTGAGGAGTTAAATGTGCCTCTGAGATGGTTAGTCCAAGTAGATAAAGCTTAATATACCATCTAGGTTTGTGGTGTGAGAGATTGTGGGGCTTGCCTGGGGCTCTGGTTGGACATTACAAAGGCTGAAACACACACATATACACACTGAAAGACACACACAGTTGGAGTGTGTATGGAATAGGAATCGGTCAGTCACACCTAAAAAGATCTCGCACAGCAAGCAGGCAACATAAAAACCAGTAGAAGAAGGATTTTAGTCATCCTATCTGCAGCGTGAACTCGAAGATTGCCTGAAAGCCAGACAATGAATTAATCAATCTGCAGAGGCCTGCAGCAGAAATCCATACTAATGTATGGATTTAAATTATCCACAGCTAGAGGGCTGTCCATTAGGACTGCATTTTAAATGAAGATGCACCAATCAAAATGTTCCAACCCAAATCCAACTTTAAAAAAAAATACAACCCAACTTCACAAGGTTCTCAGAGTTTAAATTAGATTTATTCTTCTCATGAATTTTGGTTAAAATAAAAGCATATTCATTAAAATCTGTCATGTTAGAAGACCTCTAGCAACTTCAAATAATTTTTTACATTTTATTAGGACACTCAAACGGATCCAACACCTTTTTAGTAACGGTAATAATCAGGGCCGGATTTAGAAGGCTGAGGGGCCCTGGGCTGGAGCCAGGTTTGTTTTGGTGCCCTGTCCCAGAAAAAATAAACATAAAAAATTATTTTATTCATACAAATTATAGATATTTAATAGATAGATCTACATATTTGCAGGTATGACATGATGGATGTTGGTCGAAAAAGAAAAATATTTACTTCCACATATTTGAGTATCGTTTAACAAAACGTCAACGATGTAAAAAAAAAAAAAAAAAAACATGAAAAATGAGCTCATGACTTTATATGAAGTGTAATGTTTGTAAAACTCACAGAATACAACAAAAGCATGATTTTTTTTTTCTCCTTTTTTAATTTGCTGCTTTTCTGATGAGCAAATTCAATATGCCTCATACTGTGACATTATGGTAACAACACTCTTCAGTGTCAAAGTTGTTACTGAACGATGACTGTTTTTATTAACAGAAATAAACCATAAAGTTGTAGGAAAAAATTGAAAGGAAACTTATTTAGCATGTTGAACAAAGCCTGTGGTTCATTCATGCTGTGAGAAAGCGAGCGATAGCAAGACATTCAGCAGATAATAGGAAGGCTTAATGTAGCATAGCAACATTACTCTGAATGTTTTCTCTGTGACTGGTACATTGTCACAACAGTTTAAATTTCTACTTTTTAAAAAATTAGAAAGAGTAAGCAGGGTAATTATGGTTTGTTATGCAGTTCAGCATTTGAGGTGCATATTTGTGTCTGATTCAGTCTCCATGTAGAACAAAACAAGTAAAGCAAATGTTAGTTTGATTTTTCTCTGGAGGTAGGGAAAAAAATCTCACGCTACAAGCAAAGCAGATGTGACATTAATTATTTAACTCCGGGCACCCATGCCAAGAGAGACTAATATAAAAGGCAATATAAAGTAGGAAAAAATCTCTTAGAGGACAGTTTGGTTACAGATTGCTAATGCTAATTTCTGCTTCCGTTTGTTATTGTTAAGGTTTTTGAGTATTTTTGACTGGGTTTCTACTTGTCTGGAGTCAAAAGATCAAATTGGAATACAGCTATTATTAGTTTGTGTTTTCAATAAAACAAAAATGGTTACAGCCTACCTTTGGCCCTACAAAGACATCCTGCATATAAAGCTTTACCTCTGCAAGGATAAGTGGTGGTGCTTGTGAGCCAGAGCCATTATACCTTTTAGGCAATTAAAGAGAGCACCTAGCGAGGGCTGGCAGTAACTCTAGCTGACAAACAAAAAGCATGTGTATTGTTTCCACACTAAAGGAAAGGAGCAGGACCAGGGAAACCGAGACAAATAGTTCAAAAGGCAAAAGAGAAATAAGACTTGGAGGCAACCAAGTCTGATGGAGATAGAAATCAAGCTCTAAAATTTACAAAAGCACATAAAAAATGTTAACAGAAAAGAATTCAGAATTTAGCTATAAAAAAAAGAGAGAGAAAGATGAAAAAATCTAAAGTCTACAACCTGAAAAGAAACAAACACACATGAAGGAAAGAGCAGAAATAAGTAAAGAAAACAGTCGGCTGAAGTGTTTCATCTTTCATCAGCTGTCATCTCTGGGAAGCATTCAGTCAGTTTTACCAACATCTGAAGCATCTTGCCTCCAAACCGTAAGATGGATGTTTACAAGAAACCCTGCATGTTTTCTCTATGTGCATTCTAAACATGCGCCACAGGAGTTTACCGGCTGACAGCCTTCAAAATACATAACGCCACTTACACTTCGCTTACGGCAAGCCAAGCGCTCATTTGCATTTGTTTTGCAAAGCGACAATCTCCACCTCATCAAACTTCATCTTTCATCAAAGGCCCAACATTGAGCAGGACAATGAGTCACAGACACAACGGCTGCCCTGTGGTCCAGTGAAAATGTCACAACAGTGGACAGTTTTATTAATCCAGAATTTTACAACTCAGCTAACTTTTAATAGAGCCAAGAAATGAAGCTGAACGAACAGTTAACACACAGAATCTTAGAAATGTTATTATGTAATTTCCATTTGCATGATTTATTGTTTTTCTCTTTTCTCTTTTTCTACCAAAAACTGGATGCTAAAAGTTTTCAGTCTGGTCTCAACTAGCAACAATTTTGTTTACAGAGATTTCATAATTGATTTTATGTAAAATGTCTTCCAGTTCCAGCGTTAAATACTCACTAGTATTTAAAGTTTATTGATTTTTTAGAATGTTTTCTTGCATTATTATGTTATTACCATTATTTTACTTGAAAAATGGTCATTTATTGTAATAAAGTTTGGGACAATTTATCGACCAGCAAAATTTGTCACCTACATTATTATGCTCAAAAATTACAAAAGTTCCCACTAGATGGCCAAATTTGTACCACTGCAGTGAGGGGCCAAACGAAATTGTTCAAATGACCACAAATGGCCCCTGAGTCACAATTTGGACACCCCTGCTATAAACAGTCTGAGTGCTATAGAGTTATTAAATAATTATTTGCTGGATTTATCCAAAAATTGGTCAAACTGAAACTCCAAGCAACCAAAGAGTGTGTCTACGTGAGTTAATGCTAATCAGTGCAGACAGAGAGTCTGCATAGCATAGCATGAGATTAAGTCACCTTATTACTGGGTCATGGTGAATCCATTGGACAAAATATGTATAAGAGGATCAAATGTTCAGAAAGTCTATGATATCGTTAAGTTGCAACTATTGTGTTTGTAAATATCCAAACAAAAAGTGGGGAAGTTTGACTTAACTTGCCTACTTCATTCTGTCAGACAAGTAATAGTTAATATTTCTTTATTCCAGAGTTCAATCAGTAATCAGGCCTGCTTGAAGTCAGCACTCTAAAAACTGTGGTTAGTTGCAGTTAATTTACAATTTAACAATAAGGGAGCAATTATATTTTCACATCTAGCCATGTTGGTTTGTTTTTCTGCTTTCCAGTAATAAGTTAAATAATTTGAAAACCGTTGGACAGAAACAGCCGTTTCCAAAAAGCACTGAATAAATCTGTAAGAGGGGCCGATGCTTTTTTATAGCTCTAGACTTAAACCAAGGAAATAAAATGCAAATCCACAGCAATGTGACAAAAACTTTTTCAACAAATATCCTTTTTATCTCGTTGTGCTATTTTTAAAACTCAGCACTCTTTTTTCCCCTGATCTAAATCTATAAGCACTGTGGGTTTTCTTGCAGTTGGGGAAGAGGCAACATGACTGTTTACTGTTTATTTTAAACAGTATGTGAATATTCTGTGTTTGGAAGTAATTTTTGCAAAGATATGCCTGACAGACTTAATATTCTATGACATTTTGTCAGTTTATCCAGAAAATCCAGAGACACTGACCATGAATGGATCATCTTTGCAACCAAATTATGTTTAATGTATGTGATTAGGACCAGTTTTCCCATGTAACATTAAAAATTAATTGAAGTTTCCTTAAGGGTGAATTCACACCAGTCCTTTTCAGTCCGCTTTAATCCAATTCCAGTTCATGTGCCAAGAAAGTCCAGTTCTTTGAATGTGTAATCGAACTCCGATACAGCCAAGCAATTAGTTGGCTGTATCAAATGTTCAGTTGAAGTGAACTCTACCGTGGTTTGAACGCATATGTGAACGCCAATCAGACTAGAGACCATTCTAAAAGCAGGAAGTTGACTAAAGCGTAGGGAATTCTGGGTAAATACAAACAGAACAAATGTGAGAATCTAGCGCTAGCAGGAGAAATGTCTTGTGGGGTTTTTTAACTGAAGACTAAAGAGAAATCCTACAACCGCTAAAATCTGACGCTACTCCGTTTTTGTTTGCATTTGCTGAAGGAAGTTGTGTTCATGTCATCTTTGGAGGTTTTTGTGTCGTTTCCTTCAGTGGTTCTTGGTGCAGCGCCCCCACAGGCGAAGAAAAGAACAATTAGTATGAATTGCTTGACACAAATGTTGCAATTTTGGTCCCTAACTGAACCAAGTCTACCAGGCTATCAGGTGTGACAACACCCTAAATCTCATCCAGTCTCAAAATGTTACAGCCAGGCAGAAAAGCATGTTAGATCAAATAACGAAGGTGTTCCAACAATAATGCATTGGCCTCAACCAACTCCATTTTCCTTCTGTTTATCAGCCAAGGTTTTCATTATTACCCCCAACTGCTGCTGCCTCCAGAGAGAGAGAGTCCAAACATGGGCCACGCTGTAGGGAGGCAGGATCCTCCAGGGAGCCTTTGATTTTTCAGGGTAAAACTTGTTCCCTCACAACCAGCTGTTTATCCCTCACACGGCGCCTCATGTCCTCCGCTGGTAACAAACACAATGATGACAAAGACAGAACGCTGAACAGCACTGAGCAGATCCCCTTGGGAACCGGGTCAGATGGTGATGGTGAGGTGTAATAAGAACCTGGCTGTATCAACAAATATTTCTAAAAAAATATATATATATAAAAATCTCTCTCTAAATGACAGCAGGGCAGCAAAGATCAGGGAGAGCATGTATGAGTGGGTTTGTGTAGCCGTGTTTGGTCAACATGGTTATTGGTTTGCCAAACAGAAAGGGCAGAGAAATCAAGAGGTGGAAAAGTTTGAATCTGAGCCTGAACACTTCAATTTAACAGAGATGTGTACTTAAAAATATCCCAAATAAAGGTTAGAAATATTATTCTAGGTTTGTGAGGGCAGATTATCAAATCAAATATCAATGTACAGGACAAACCAAAGCACAGATCTTTAAAACTTAATTAATATTGTATAACTTTTTGATAAAGGTTTCTATGTATGGCTTTCAGTATTAAAGAAAAGGATCAAACACTTAAAGTATCAATTCCATTTAAATTTCATTGTTTTGTAGAGACAAACTGAAAACAACACTCTTCGGTGTGGATGTTGTTGCAGACGGAAGATGACTAAAATTACATACTTTTCAGTATCAGAAATTGCTTAGAAATTGATCAAAAGACAGCACAAAGTAGTAAAATAAACCTTTACTTTATAAAAGAACATTTGGCCAAACTAAAGAAAATTTTATTTACTAACATTATTATTCACAACTTTATTTATATAAATATACATTTTAGAACATTACTTACATTTATAAATATTATTTTTATTATATTTATTTATGAGTGATTGGTAATTGTGTTAATTAAATTATAATTTTATTATTTGTTGATCACCAGCTGACTTCAGTAGGTACCATCCGGGTTGAACATATGGCATAAAGGTCATCTGTTAAATATTTTTTAACTTTAAAAACAATAATTAGGGAAGTTTTTGGGTTTGGAAATGCTGATTTACTTTAGAAAACTTCAGTCCAAATAAGGGGCCTGCATTCATCAGAGAATATACACAGACACCGATGTTTACCGTTAGTAACGCTAACATTGTTATAATGCTAATTGCTAATTTAAGATGTTATAGTCAGCTTAAAATATCAAGTTTGTAATTATTCCATGTTTGTTTTAAATTAATTTAAAAGACTGCTTTGCTTTCTCACACACAGTGTGACATCACCCCTACTTCAAATACAATTAATTGATGACAAATCATAATATTTTGAACTGTGTTAATTGAAATTTTCAAAGACAAAATATTAGATTTTCAAAGAATGGAAGCTACTGAATTGTATATATATATAAATCATATATATAAATTTTGGTTAAATATGAGAGTTGAAACTACTAACCTCTTGACAGTATAGAGTATCTTTCATCATAATATATCCCAAAAAGTTACCGAAAAGTTAACAGGAAAATATTTAACAAAAGAAAGTTCTAATTTCAGAAGGGAGTGAAGCTGAAATCCCATTTTGGATTCAGAAACTGGTGTCATTAATTGAAGACAGGAGGCAGGAAACCCAGGACAGCATGTTTAACCTTCTCTGGAGGAAAAACAGTGTCTGAATATTTGAAACCATACCCAGCATATCCAATTATCTCTATTCAGGCAGAACATGTGTAGCTACAGGTTATTTCACAGTGCCAGTCAACTGTTGGCCACAGCTGTGAGATTCTGATCAATAGCTATGACTAAAGGATATTGATGGAGACAAATGAAAAGCAACCCCTGCTGAAATTTCTCATGACTGATGTTGGTGTTTAATAACACGAGGCGTAACCAGCAATGTTGTGTCAATACTCCTCCCAGCTTAACAGGTTTGTCAGACACTTTCCCCTTTGGATTATGGTCATATTCATATTTTTGTGTACATTGTAATGAAGAAAGAAGACACTAACCAAATGTTTTGCCATCTTCTTCTGTAATAAAACCGTCTGGTTTTTTCATCTCAGTGACAACAGTCCTGCCAAAGCTTTCTCCATCTGCTGGAGTGTTTACTTTGATCAAACAAAGATTACGACTCGTACAATGAATGCCGTCGAAGGTGACCTCTTCACACACTTGATCCTCTCATCCTACCATGAATCACACAGTTGATTTTCTTTTCAGAACCTGTTTGCTTTTAGCCCAAAGCAGGAAGGAAATAGCATTTTTTTATTTATCGAAAGTAGAGCTGGAACAATTTGATTAATCATGAATAATCAATTAATCATCTAATTTAGATAATTGTTAGATGGAGAAAAAAAAGACTAAAAAACACATTCAGAAATTAAACTAAAACAGTACAAAAATATAGACATTTTTGCATGCAAGACAATAAAATGCTCTGTTTTCAAACAACAGCTTAGTTGAAGTATCTTTTTTAACTGCAGCATAATCCTTTGCTACAAATGATCAAGCGTACATAGTTGCATTTTAGGCAATAAAATGTAGATTTTCTTATTTACAAATGAATTTAATTTTAATATTCTATAAAATAAGCTTAGGTAGCTAAATTATTATTTTTTTAATTCAATTACTCGATTAATCACTAGAATAATTTATATAATACTTGATGAGTAGGCCTGTCACAATAACAAATTTTGCTGGGTGATAAATTGTCCCATAAGTTATTGCTATAAACGATAATATTGTTTAGAGAACATGTTTAAGTAATATAAAGGTAATGACATAATAAAGCAAGAACATATTCTTAAAGAGCAATAAACTTTAGATTCTAAAGAACATTTAACTCTGGAACTGGAAGACACTTTAAATATCCAAAATAAGTTAACGAAACGACAAATAAAATTAATTATGAAGTCCTTAAACAAAATTGTCCTAGTTGAGACTAAAGAACCAGACTGCAGACTTTTAACATCATGTTTTTGGTAGAAAGAGAAAAACTATACATCATACAAATGGAAATTATTGATCTCCTTTCAATTCATCAAGCAATTAATTGATTTACTGTAACATGCCTATGATTACTCAAATAACTGTTAGCTGCTGTCCTAACTGAAAGTCCTATCTTAATTTTGCCCAACAGATATCTGGATTTAACTAATTTTTCCATAAATACACACATCAGAGTATGTCCACCAGCAGCTCTTTTAGGTCATTAACTTCTTATCTTTGACTCACTCAGCAATCCTCTATCAGCTGCCCATGTAAATGAGAATATTTAGCGGAACTGCACTCTAAAAATCACATTTTCAATTAAAAACACTCCAGAATATGGCCCCTGCTTATCTAAACACCATTTCTGAACAAACGTCTCATAACATCAGCTGGAGCAGCAGGCTGACTGCATGCTACGGGCTGCCACCTGACACCACCTCTGGGACTCCAGCACAGGGCTTTCCACTTGTTTCCCCGAACACACTCTGCAGAGACATCACAACACCAGACACGCTGCAGGCGGCTACAAGATTTACTGAAAGGACTTTTAGGAATGATAAGATGCCAGATGACAGGGAACACAACACATCCCAATTCTGTTGGTGTATATTGTGTCTGGTATGAACGCTCAGCAGCCATGATGCTTTTGAATGGGTCACTTAATTTCGGTATACGGCAGGAAACCAGAGCTGATTTTACACAGTATGGGGAAACCAACAGAACGGGCGGAGCAGCCTGGAAGGCGGTTCTTCATGCATTCTTTCCCAAAGACCAGACGCTGAGTGAGTTTCAGAGAATGTCACAACATGATGACTAAAGGTGGAATCACACCACTCCTGATTGGTCCACTTTATTCCAACTCCAGCTCGTTTTTTGTTTTTTATTCTATTTGTTGTTATATAACACAGATTATAAAGGATTTATAATCTACATTGGCAGAAAGTTGGTAATTGTCCGGTTCAGTTTTCATTATTACTGTGGGTTCATAGATTTTCTTTAGTTTGTAATCATTTTTTACATAATAAAATTGATTTGTTGGTTCTAGGCATATAAATACAATAACATGGTTTTAATAATTTCTAATAATTATTGAGCATAAGGTGTAGGAATAAATAAGTGTTGACTTCTTCCTACACCTTTTTGAACAGAAAAGTAGTGGTGAGCCAATTATTTTGCTCTTGGTGACGTGCACATGCTTTCTTTAGTGCAGAAAGCACAAGACAAAGCATGTTTCTTGTTTTTAAAACCATTTTTAAATAAATAAATAAATAAATAAATAAATGTCTGGTTTGTTTGGGGAAGTGTGAATGCAAAACCAAACTCTGAAAAAAGCTAACTCTGCTCCACCTACAAGCCGAGGTTTTGGTTCGGTTGAAGTGAACTCTGGTGTGGATCAAATTCAAGCAGATCAAAGACTGCTCCCAAAGGACGGAACGGACTACAACGCAGGGTATTATGGGTAACTACAACCAAAACATACATGAGAGTGGGAGAAATGTCTTGTGGTCTTCCATCAACAACAAAAGAGAAATTATAAAACTATTTTTCTTTAATTTTGTAAAGAAGGAAGTTGTGCTCAGTGTCTTTTTCTGAAGTTTTTGTGTCATTTCCCTCAGTGATTCTTGGTGCAGCGCCACCACAGGCGAGGAGGGGAACAGGTTTTTCAAAGTGTTTGGATCATTTGACTCAGTGCAGTGTGAAAGTGAACCGCACCAGCTGAAAGTGAAACAAATGTTGCAATTTTGGTCCCTAATCAAACTGGTGTGAAAACACACTAAAATTACAAGCTGTAAATATTCAAAAAAAAGTGGCATTTCTATATGGGAATATTTGAAAGAAAATCTATAAGTAAAAGATGTGAACACTGTTGGGAAGTGGTGATTTTGTCAAATGTTTGATCTGACAAAGTGTGTCAAAAATACTAAACAGCACAATAAGTGGCTACATTTTGACCTTCAAAACGAGATAAAAAAGATTATGAATATGCTGTCTTCAAAAGTCTTCCCCAAGGCTGCGTAAACCATAACATCATATTTCTGTATTACAAAATTTGTTTTCAACTGATTTTTCTAGAATCTGAATGTTAGGATTTTATTCGCTTTAAGTCAAAATCATCAAGATCTTCATAGATTATCTCCAGTCTTTGCTTAATGAATTAATGAATTCATTAATTAATGAATTTTACTTTATGAATTCAATTACTGAAAAATTTTTTATTCTAATTTACTGAGATGAAGGTATTTTAATAAATCAATGCTTTTCAAAAAATTGCAAACACACCAATTCCCAGTGAACATGTATTGGTCACAGATACATATAAGCAATATCTGTGTTAGAATGTGTGATTATCTGACTTATAAATGGACATTTAAAACTCTAAACCTAGCCTTCTTTAAGCAGCGATTGACAAGCATAAGTAAAAAAGCAAATTCAATGACCTGGACTAGAACTGTAGGCCTCTCAATTACACAGACACCACCTTTACTAGACAAGCCACAAGACCGTAAATAATGCATAAATAATAGATAAGTCCAGGATTATCATGTGTAACTGTATCTCAGTGCTGCGTCATCTGCATCATGAGAAACTCTATCGTAAAGGTCTTACCAGCATCTCCAGAGATATTCAGATAAGATTCTTGTCAATAAATACCTGTATTAAATATTTATAGACCTTTTAGGTAACAATGTGTTAGCCATTTGCCTGTGCGTGTCAAATATGGAAATATTTGGCATATTTTTCACTTTTCTCTCAATTTTGAGCTCTCAAAGCAAAATTTCATGTTGATATTATAGCAATAACACCAGTGAAAAAAATAACTATTTTAGCTCAATCATACTAAAATAAATTAAACTAAGTTTCACATTGAGATTTTAGGTGTTGTTGTATGGTTTCTGTGGGTAATGATACTGTTAAGAACACCTGATCAATAGCTTATCAACTCAAATCACATGGCAGTAAATCAATGCATTCAAGCATCAAGATATGGCAAAGACGACTTGTTGATGTTCAAACACAGAATTAAAATGTTGAAAAATTGTTATTGAAGTGAATTTAAACATTTTAACCCTAACTCCTGTCAGGTAAGAACAGAAAACTGAGGCTACAATCCACACAAACTCAACCAAATTGGGCAATAGCTCCAAAAAATGTTGCCTGGTAGCATCAAAACTTGGTATAAACAACAAATACGCCTTATATCAACAGTTCAAGCTGCTGGTGACCAACATCTACTTTCAGCAGGTTAATGTTTCACATTTCAAAGCTCAAATCATCTTAGCCTGACAATGAGTCCAATAGTTTTGCAGTCACCAATTTCAACCCATTTGATCAAGAAAAATGGAGTCAGGGCCTCAGAGGGTGTTGTGAATCTACAGGTTGGAGGTGGAAATGTTAGAAGAAATTCTAAATAAACTAGTACATGAATCTATACGTTACCAATATTTGCTGTTATTATGATGGTCAGAACCAGAATTGCATTAGAGCATCTTTAAAACGTGGAGGAAGAGGAAATAGTCATCATGGACATGCAGCTAAAAATCTGCTGCATCTGTGTGATGTAACTAAGTCAGTATGGATCTCCAAAAAATTATTTCCTGAATCTAAACCACAAAATTAAGGTAGAATTACCAAATTGTTCCTAACAAGGTATGTCTACTAAAGTTTCTTTTACATTGTGCACCCTTGAAATATATAGGTTAAATAATTTCTTTATTTTTCATCTCTAAATCAGGTCCAGATGTATTTCTAAGTATTTTTCTACAGTTTTGGTGCATCTCCTCCATGTTATCAGTCGTTTAACCCTTTTGAAAACTTTCTGGAGGCGCGTCTGGGTTTACATAAAACGTTAAATCATTTATTTACCCGTAACCCAGTTAATGTTGCTCAACAGATCCTCACCTCTTTGATTTTAGCCCGTCTCTCCTTAGTTTCGGGGTCCAGCGGTTCGTGTCCCGTCGCTCCTGGCGGACGGTGATATTCAATGACAGGTATTTTATTCACGTCATTCCCAGCCTGACCCGCGATGTCAACTTTCTTCTTGTCGTTCATTATGTCCCGTTGTATCTCCTCGGGTCGCTTTTGGAGCGTGTCCTTGGCCTCCAGCAGCGCCTTTTCGTGGTCCTTCTTGATCTTGGCCAGGACCCGGTCGTCGCTTCCAGCCGAGCCGGAGTAGCTGCTCTCCGGACCCGTGCGGGTGTTCGTCTCCACCGCGGGGGAGCGGAAGAAAACTCCGCTGAGTAGCTTCGACGAGTCCGGGAGGAAGAAGATAGCCCCGAAACACAAGGTGATGAAGGCGCTGAACACCAGGAGAAGAATAAATTTCTCTGTCAGCCTGAAAGAAGTCGGGCTGGCGGACTTCCTATTTGGCGGAGCGGTGAAAGGTAGAAGAGTTGCAACTGGCATTTTCACCCTTTTTTTCCTTTAAAACAACTCGAACCAAGAAGAAAACAAAAAGATTTTAAACACTCTGTTTGACTCAACTTTGGCTTACTCCGCTCACAAACCCATTTCCAAGTCATATGAGTGGACTAAAACGAAAAGCGGACGGTTTGAAATCTCCAGTGAAAAGTTGGTGGGAGAGAAGCTGCCGTCCATGCCGAAGCCTCTCCGCAGACAGACCGAGTTCCAACGGCTCTCGCACACAGGAAGCAGCGCTGCGTGGGCGTGGCCAGAGCCGTGACGGACAGCAGGGAGGAGCCAATCACATTCCGCCCCGTCAGAGGTGGGAGTTCTAACGGGGCGTGGCTAACAACAGCTGGAAAGAGAGCCATAATGAGAGATTCTTAAACTTGAAAATTGAACCTTTAATTTGAGTAAATATATTTAACGGGGAAAGAAAATCCCACATTAAGAAATATCTGAAAAATTAGAAAAAATTAATTTTTCATTTGAGTAAATTTATTTGACAAAAGAGAAAAAAATTCGCATTAAGGACTATCTGAAATATTTACCAAAAGTCAAACTTTAGTTTGATTAAATTTATTTGACAGGGAATAAACAAATTCCAAATCAAGGAATGCCAGAAAAATGTAGAAAAATTCTAACTTTAATTTGAGCACATTTATTTGACAGGATGGGAAAAAAGTCCCACATTAAAGAATGATTTTAAATAAAAATAAATGGAGGTTCACTTATTGAAACAATTGTGAGCAAATTGTATTTTTAACCATTTTTATTTTTTTCTATCTGTAATAATACATTGTCATATGTTTTCCTTGCAAAGTCACTGGAAATTTTATTCAAATACATGGAAACATGAACTCTGAAATGTAGATTAAGTAAAATCTACATCTACTGTTTGAATTTATAGGGAGAAAAAAGTGTGACCCTGTTTTTTATTTTTATTTCTGTATAAAAACATTGTGTTTGTTGATTTCAGGAATCATGAAGGTTGAAATGAGAACAGAAATAGCATGATTTATGCAGAACATTTCTTACACTGCTTGATATTTGTTTAGTTGTTTTGGGTCACAGGATTTCTGAACATGTTGTCGATGAGTCTCTGACCCAAAATGGTCACATCCTGCTGATTCAACCTTTCTAATATCTACTTGGGGAAAAAACTCAACAAAACTCAATTGGACTTTGTGAACGCAACTCAAAGTGGATCATGTGACTCCAAACCCTTGCAGTTTATGTCCTATTGACTGAATGTACAAGATAACTACAAGAATAAGTAAATGGTTACATAAATCCTAAAGTAGGTAAGCTGTACCGCCACCAACCAGTAAGAAATGTGAACCATGACATAAACAAATACATAATAAATAAATGAACACTCTTCTTTTTTGGCGTTCCATTTGCGTTTGCAGAAAGTTCAGATAAACACTTCAATTGATATAACAAGACATGCCCTTCAATAGGGTGAGTAGATAACAGCTCAGAACAAAAGAAAACAAGCTAACTCTCATGATGCAAATGACAAAAGCACATTTTTTCACTCTTGGCTCCATTGTTTATTGGCTTGCCCTTTGCTCATGTCATATGACTTACAGCTTTCAGTCGCCTGACCTGGTAATTTCTTTAAGAATGAGGCGATTTTGTTTTGCAGGCTCGTTTCTCATTAATCAGCAGATGACCTGGCAGAAAAGTAGAAGTTTTTGCTGCTTCTCATTTATGGTTTTTATCGTTAATCATCAAAAACCTTTTACAGAGATGTTGGAAACTTCAGGTTAAGTGTTTATTGAATGCTTCCAACAAAATACTCTTTATAAATGTCGGATTTTGTGTTTATGTAGCCTTAACCAAAAGTATAGATTTTGCATCCATTAGAAAAACATGCGTACTTAAACTTTAACAGTTTTTTTAAAACTATAAACTACAAACATTTCCATGTATTTTGTAATTTAATTGAGAATCCACTGAATATCCAGCTGAAAACAAAGACTTACATTCACGTACATGGACTTTACTTCATTGTCTGATATTAAATCAGAAACAGTTCGTTTTTGTAAAATTATTTCTATTTGCTAAAAGACAGAGAGCAAAAGAAAGAGATAAGACACATGTAACTTAAGGTAACACCTCAGAAAGGCGGAAGCATTTTTATCCAAATTTGGTCATACAGGATTAAATAGTATTTCTTCTTAAATGGGAAAACATCTTACAGTGAAATATGATTTTGTTTTCAGAAAGAGAGAGTGAAACTCTTTATTGTTCTGTATTCAATTGAGCTAAGGGAACTGGTAGATTATAGTAATAAATTACTATTGAATATACAGGACATTTTGGAGAAATGTTCACTTCTGAATTGTGTTGCTTTTTATTAAAATACCTTAAGAAGAATAAATTCAGAGAGGCTGTAGTGGTGTTTTTTTTTTTTTAGTTTTAAAATCTGTGTAATTTATATTTAGCCGATCCACACTCCATTCCAGTAGATGGCAGTAATGCACATCTAAACGTTGCTTGTCATCCAAAATAAAAAAGAAGATTGTTTATTTATTTATTTATTTATTTATTACGTATTTGTTTATGTCATGGTTCACATTTCTTACTGGTTGGTGGCGGTACAGCTTACCTAAGGTTTTTTGCCAACCGCCAATAAAACTCAAGAAGAAGAGGAAGAAGCACTCAGTGCTGTTTTAACCCTTTAACAACTTTTTTACCATCATTGCGTTGAGAAGCAGCTCCTATGATGAGCTCAGCAGTTCCACTAGGTGTTTGCTAATTGCTGCTGGCTAGTCTGAATGAACTAAGTGCGGAGGAGATGCACCTTGAAGGCGGAGCTAAGTCCGTCCAGGTGTTTTTCTCACCTGAATGGTTGCTATGGAGATTAAAGGATTTCTCATACTTGTATGAAAGTATCAAAGCATCACTCCAGGTTTGTTTTTGATGAGACAATAACATTATAACATGATGGAAAACTCAAAAAAGTCGATTTTACACAATACTGCCCCTTTAAAGCTTCTAAAATCAATAAAAGCCTGACATTGTTTAGAGTGGTTTTATGGATGAACACATTAAAGCTGAAATCTGTGACCTTTGTTTGACAGATAAACGTTTCATCATTTAAATTATCTGCAATCTTAGTAATAACAGCTTATGCAAACAGCAGGTAGTTTGCATGCTGTTTTAAACTGAATACAGATTTAGATAAAATGAGAGAAACAAGTGCATCGCGGAGATCTGCTGTGTTATTACTGACGTGTCCTTCTGTTTTCTCTCCTCTGAATCCGTCCTCACTGTGTGACTGGAATGCAAACTTATTTGTTGGCTGGTAAACATTTTGTCGAGCAAATAGCTTGTCGTGCCAATCCGAAATCACTGAAAGCAGAGCTGTAGAAAGCGAAAGCTTTGTCATGTACGGCGTGCGCCTCACCTAAACTCCACCAGCGGGAGGAGAAGCGTACAGATGGAAACCCTAATCTGTGGGTGACAGATGCAAGCTGCCATCCTGACGCTCTAATTTTGGGATGACAACTTGTCTAAGTGATGACGTACGTCCGTGTGATTAGTTTGTCTTTCTGAGAAACAAACAGAAAATTAAAAGTGGGATGAAATGAATGGCATGTTTCCCTGGATCATTGCATGAAAGTTTAACGTTTTTGTTGCTACGACTTAAAGCAAAAGTCCCCAAAAAATGGATTTAATTTGGAATTGCAACCTTTTTGTATTTGTTAACTTTTATTAAGAAACTGCCTACATCAGCCTCTACACAGCAATTACAATTATGACACAGAGCATTTTCGTTGAGTGCAATATTTCCAATCATAAACGACTACAACACTGCGTCAACACTGGAGGCAAACAGTAAATCTACTGATGTCAGCGGTCCGCTGCAATAAAAACCTAAATTATCCATCAGTCTAATGTAACCCGGTTTGGAGAAAATGGGAAATTTGTTCTATCCATAATGTATGTCTGATTTTAAATTCATAAGCCCTCTTTGATGTGGCTGATCAGAGAAGCTAAACACATGAAAAGTTGTGACTCGATATTTGATTTTTGTTGCATTTCAATATACAGTAGTTTGTTTTTATTGAGGCAGCAATTTGTGCAGATTCTGGTTCTTCTGCTGTTAAGCTGGCTCACAATGAGAAACTCCCTCTTAAAATGTAAAAATATTATAGTAAAATATCACTTTGATAAGGTCTTTCATGTCCACAAACATGACTGTTAGGTTAATCGGTTCTGATTTGCCCTTATGAGAATCTGTAGCTGTGTTTTCATTATAAATGTGCAAAACTTTGTCGATATTCTGCTAATGTTGAAAAAGCACAATTTTCTAATTGCAGCTTTCCCTACGATTCGTTCTAGGGCCACTGTAGACAGAAGAAAAGAAGGAAGCAAATTTCAACTAAAGCTGAATCTGCTTCTCCTCGTTTGGTTCTGGTTCTGGGGAAGTAGAACCAGAACCAGAAGAACTGAGGGGTCTGGAAGGTTGATACAACAGCAGACTTTTAATGTGTTGTGGTGCTGAACCGTTCAGTGATTTATAAACTAACAACAGTATTTTAAAGTCTTTTCTTTGAGCTACAGGGAGCCAGTGAAGGACTTTATGTGCTCCATCTTCCTGGTTTTAGCAAGAACACGAGCAGCAGCATTTTGGATCAGCTGCAGCTGTTTGATTGATTTGTTAGGCAGACCTAAAGTGAACCACAGCAGCTGAAAATGTGACAAATGTTACAACTTTGCTCCCAAATCAAACCAAGTCTACTGGACAGTCATGTGTCAAAAAACAGCCTTTTGTTGACGTGGCAGCAGGAAAACAGCTAAACAATGAAGGACAGTTGGTCCTAGAGATGAAGATTTGGGATTTCTGACCTTGAATGGGATTCCTGTTGGTAATAAATCATTAATCCTCTTGGTATCCGGCCTTCAAATTAAAAGACATGGAGAAGATTCAAATCAGAAGAAGCGGTTGCTTGATTAAACTGATTATTCTGCTCAATCGTCCATCTTGTGAAGGTCATAAGTCAGCGATGAATCTCTTCTGTCCATGCGTGTTGGTAATAATCTGGGCTAATATTCATCATTTTGCCCTCAAAATAATCTGTCAGGCATTTTAGTGATGTAAAATAGGCCAAGCAGTGATCACCCAGATGTTTGATGCTTCTGCTCCTCTTTCTCTCTCTCTCCAAATATAACCTCGCCCCGATCTGATTCAACCACCGCCGTCTCATCCCCCGGCGAAATGGACTCATTTGTGCAAACAGAGGAGGAGAGAAAGAGGAGACAAAGCAGAGGGGATTGAGAATAGAAGGTCCAGCGGAGAAGAAAGGAAAGAGTCCAGAGGATGGAGGGATGAGAGGGAACGTGTGTCGAAGAGAGCAGGATGCGCTCAGTGAACGAGGTCACTAATTGGGTTGAGACTTGTAGCTCCCTCGCAGTCCTTTCCACTTGTTCCTGACAGAAATCAGATTATTTCTGAGATTCTTTAATAAGGGAAAGGAAAATATGTCAATTTCTACAAAGAAGCTGGAAGAAGAGATAAAATAACACTAGAAAAAAGGGATTTATGAATAATTCAGCTATTACTCTGAACTCTTCTGGTACTTTAGTTTGACTCAAAATGAGAGAAAAGAGGAAAATATAGCAGTGGGTTGATTGGTTTTAGTGATTCTTTCCCCTAATTCAAGAGTTATTTTAAAAAAATCAAATATTTAATCTGCAGAACTAGTTTTGGTTTAGTTTCTGGAGAAAATACAGTTTAAAAGAGACAAAACTAACTTAAAAGTAACTTTTCAGCAAGACATAGCAACTTGTTTTAAATCAATAATTCCTTAATATTGATGAAAAGGTTCTAGTTTCTTTGTTAAATCATTTCACTTATAAAATGAGAAAAATGTCTTATGCCTAAATCAACATAAAACCTGGTTTTCTTTAAGGGAATCTGACAAAATAAGTCAGAAATGCAATATTAAGTCAAATTTAATTGATTAATATCAGAGGTGGGCAGAGTATCCAAAAATTGTACTCAAGTTCAAGCAAAAAGTAGAAATTACTCAAGTAAGAGTAAAAGCTGATCAAATTATCAATCATATAAAATGTAAAAATTACATAATCAGACAGATCAAAATATAAAATTAAGTGTGAATTTTGGTATTTTAAAGATGAAAATTACAATAATTCATTTAGGTAACAAAAAATAACAAAATCAGGGAATGAAAATGTTTCCAAATCAGTTTCTTTCATTAGAAAACTTAAGAAACTTTAACACAAAAGCAGGAGTGTGACTATATCTGGTGTATTTTTAATTAAAACATGTTTCTTTTTCATTCAGTGGGTAGAAAACCCAGAAATTTTACTCAAATAAGAGCAGAAATCCTTCACAATAAAATTACTCAGGCAATAGAAAAAAGTATATTGCTGTAAAAAATACTCCTAAAAGTAAATATAACTAGTTACTAACCAACTCTGATTAATATTGGAAAACAGATGAAGCAGTAAAGTGACTGTGTCTCCTTTAAGGCCCATTTTTGATGGTGTAAAACGTCGGATTTGCTCTATTCCTCGGGTTCGTTTGCTAGCCTCACCAGCTATTTTTAGCCATTTAAATTTGGAAATGTGGTGCATGGATCAAAGTCTCTGCTGGGGGAGCAGAGAAGAAAATAAAACAGAACATTTTTAGAGAGAGCACAAAGCCCAAAGAGTGAAGCTATCAATAGAGATAATTCTGATGTTACTTTGAAGGTCCGGAACCACAAGCAGCGTCTGACAGCGTCTGTTGTAATCCCTTCTCAGAGACGTCTGGGTAATACACAGAACATTTCATGCAAATTAATTCATAATACGAATGTCTTCAACACAAAATTTGATCATTTTTGCATGTGAACAAATAAATCCCTACATATTGAGTGAGATGTTTTAGTGGAAACTCTTTTATTCATCACATATGAAATAAAGATGTTTGATAACAAACACAGTAAAGTTTATATGTATGTTTAAAGGATTGTTGTGTTGATTCACTGGGGAAATGGATGGGACATCCATCCATCATCCATCCATCCATCCGTCCATCCATCCATCCATCCATCCATCCGTCCATCCATCCATCCATCCATCATCCATCCATCATCCATCCATCCATCCATCCATCCATCATCCATCCATCCATCCATCCATCCATCCATCCATCCAT